>PVJS01027476.1:0-26217 GCA_004027185.1 Glis glis | reverse complement strand
GAGAGAGAGAGAGAGAGAGAGAGAGAGAGAGAGATATGAGGCTGGCCGCGAACCCGGATCCTCCAGTCTCCGCCTCCCAAAGTACTGGGATTACAAGTATGTGCCACCACGCCCGGCTTATTTCTAACTTTGAAACAAGGTTTCACTAAGTTGCCGAGGCTGGCTTTGAACCTGTGATCCTCCTGTCTCACCCTCCCAAGTACTGGGATAATAGGCATGTGC
Organism: Glis glis; assembly: GCA_004027185.1. NCBI lineage: Eukaryota > Metazoa > Chordata > Mammalia > Rodentia > Gliridae > Glis > Glis glis. The sequence continues at coordinate 25,995 of PVJS01027476.1, read as the reverse complement.
CACCATGCCCGGCTTTCAATCTAATATTTCAAAACCATGTATATTTTTGCCTTCTATGTATCCATGGTTGCTTTAATATAAACTACAAAATAATGGGCATTCCCCGTGATCTCAAAGTAAAGTCAACACAGAGAGAGGATGTCCTATGCCCATCTTACAGCTTCACTAACTCCTGGGCACACTGACAAAATTCCTCTACTGTGTGTATGTGTGTTGGGGGCTGGGGGTGGGGGTTTGAACTTCACCGCACACAGGGTGAAGTTCAAGATCCTTAACTTGGAATTCAAGGTTTTCTGTTTAGGCTCCTAGCATCTCCATATCACCACCACCACTTCCTCCTTCCTTTTCCCCCCCGCTTTCATCCCTGTGCAACCTCCCATCTCACACTGGAAATATCCCCCCACACACAGGGTCCCTTTGAGCTGCTGGTCCACTTCCAGTATTCTTTGGACTGTCCCCTCTCCCCATGGGATAAGGTGGGTCTCCTCCACCGTCCCCTCTCTGCTCCTGCCTGTGAGTACAGACACACGTCCTCACCCTCCTCCGAGCTCTCTGAGTGCAGTCCATGCTGCCCAGCAGGCAGAGCAGTGGCTCTGCTGTTTACAAGAAGGAATGCTGTTCTGGTCCCCGCTGATTGATTTCACTCTTCCGTCTTGTTTTGGAATGCCTGCTCCTCATCTTTGCTCTCCTCTCTACCCCCTTCCCCAATGTGCAGACTGAAAAGAGTCCCACAGCTGGACTGCCTTGGTCAGTCGAGCAGCTGGAGAGTAAAAGAGTGGGCATTGGGGGGATTTTTGTCCCCCCACAGTGTGACCCTTCAACAGAGATCAAGGCTGTGTGCGAGCCAAGGCCTCTGCCATGCAGCTAGCATGTGAAGTATCTTTCTGAGAGGTTTCCTCCTGTGGTTCTTGCACGGGGCTGGACTCCAGGAGGTTCTCGGGGTGGACAGATGGAACTGCAGCCATCCCTGTCAGCATCACACGTGGCCCTGGTCCTGGGAGGTTAGGGGGAGAGGTAGATCTACCACCTCGATTGGTCACCTGCTCTGTGCCAGCCTTTTCTGGGTGCCAGGGCCACAGGGAAGGGCTGGATATCACCCTTGCCCATGGGGAGCTCACAGCCTATGGGCTGGTGGATGAATTGTAAATTCAAGTTCAAAGACTCGGTGTGACTCAGCCTGGCACCCCACAGCCAGGCAGCAGCAGGCAGGATGGGACAGAGTACAAGGATACCTGACTCGGACTTGCCGTTCAGGTGACAGGCCAGCATTACAGGGCTGAGGATGTGTTCTAGGGAGAGACCCCAACTTGTGCTAAATATTCACAGAGGTGGAATCGGCAGCAAAGAGACTTGACCAAGCCCCGCCCCTCTAAGGTTTTGGGTACCAGCTGGCTGCTCCTTTTCTCCAACTCCACCAAATTCTGTCCTTGCAAAATGGTCCCGCTCCAGTTAGGGACTTTTCACTTGAAAGTAACAGAAAACTGGCTTCAGCAGATGTGGGAATTCAGCGGCTCAGCTAACAGAGAACCTCAGAGGCGGTCACCCGCAGGCCTCGGAACAGGGGGTCAGGTTCTGGTTCCATTTTTGACATTCCGTCCTCTGCCTCTTCCTCCATGTGCGGCCTTCACTTCTGCTGGTCACACCCTCACTTCAGAACAGCCAGAAGAATACATCAAATTCCTTCTAGGAGCTTCTACTAAAGAGAGGGACAGCTCCTCTTTAGCATACCCCCCTCACTCAGGCATCTCATCGTTCATTGGTCTGAACAGAGTCATGTGACCTTCCCTGAACCAATCACTGTCCAGCAGAATGGGCTAGACTGACTGCTTAAGATAATCAGAATCCATACCTGGAGCTGAGGGCGAGTCCTCCAGCCCACAGGATGAGAGTGGGGAGAGGGCAGTTCTCCAAAGAAGAGGTGGGAAGAAATGAAATGGAAGCTAGGGAGACAGCAAAGAACTGAGACAGTGTTGCCTGAGATCACAGATGTGACGTCAGTCAATGTGAACTCCTCTCTGCCATTCCTGCCCCATTCTGCCTTGTGTCCAAGCTGAGTGGCGTGGGGCATCCAACCCCATACTGGTTCCAGACTCCATTCCTTTGCCCTTGCTGTGCCCATCATCTGGGGTTCTCACCCCACCCCTGTCCACTTCATCCTTTATTTTTTTTTTGATTTTTAAAATTTTTTTTATGTTTTTATTGGTGCATTGTAGTCTCACATCACAATGAGTATCAGTTTGGTGTTAACATACATGCACACAGCTCTTGGTGTCCCTCCTCCCCGCCTCCCCCTCACATGTAGCACTGAGAATGATGTTGGTATAATCTCATATATACATTGTTTATGACAGTAATTCCATAGATTCACTTCTTTCTTACCCTTCCCCATCCCTTGTACCCCTTCCCTTGCACCACTGGGGGTTCTCCGTTGTCATTGGAGTCCCTTTTGTGTCCCCACTACTCCCTAAGTTGCACATATTAATGAAAACATATGTCCCTTCTTTTTTTGTGATTGGCTAATCTCACTTAACATAATGTTCTCCAGATCTTTCCATTTTCTTGCGAATGCTGTTATTTTGTTCTTCTTTATTGCTAAGTAGAAATCCATTGTGTGCATTTCCCATAATTTTGTAATCCATTCATCTGTTGATGGACATCTAGGTTGGTTCCATAATTTGGCCACTGTGAATTGTGCTGCTATGAACATGGGTATGCATATATTACTGTTGTTTTCTGGATTCAGTCCCATTGGTATGATACCCAGTAGTGGTATAGCCGGATCGTATGGTGGATCCATTCCCAGTTTTCTGAGGAATCTCCACACTGATCTCCACAGTGGTTGAACTAGCAATTTTCAGAACCACTTCATCCTTTAGATGGCAGCTTACGCTTCACCTTTTGCAACTAGGAAACGAATCATCTTCACTGGGAACCCCACAGCACCTCGCCCTTGCCTCCAGCATTTGCAGCACCATTATGGTCAGGTTTCCCTATTGCACCCTACGCCTTCCACCCATACACACAGAGCTCACGGCTCCTTGAAGGTTTGACTTTGGGCAAACCTTTTTTTTTTTTGCTACTGGGAATTGAACCCAGGGGCACACTACCTCCAAACTACACCCCCAGCCCTTATTATTTTTTTATTTTGAAACAGGGTCTTGCTAGGTTGCTGAGGCTGGCCTCTAACCAGCTGGCCTCGAACCTGTGATCCTCTGTCTCAGCCTCTTAAATACTGGGATTACAGGCACGTGCCACCATGCCCTGCTAGGAAAATCTTGATTAATCTCTCTATTTCCATACTCTGGGTGCTGTCTGTTTAGAGAAAGAACTCAGCAAATATTTGTAAGACTAATTAAAATAAGTTGGGGTTGAAGACATGACTTCTCTGAAGTTGTTTGCATTTTAACCAACGACAAAGCCTGAAGCCATAGGAAGGGCGTTCCAGTGGTAGGATTTCAGGCACCAGTAAGTGGGGACAGAAGCTTCCTCTGTCCTTTAGTGCCTGGAGGAGGAGGAGGGCTGTCTTGGCAGGTGGAATTTTCTATTCTTGCCTCTTCAGAACAAAAAACAATCACACTGTCTCCTGAAAACATAAAGTGTGTCATGGAAACAAATGTGTTTCTCTGGTGGGAGGGAACCTCTCCAGTCCTATCTGATTTCCTGCCCCACTTCCAGCTGACAGAACTTCCCTTCTCATGTCTTGGTGAGTTATGATGGTGATGTCCTGGGTGACTCAACCCTCTGACCCCACAGTCACCGAGCCCCACCTGCCTGCCCAGCTCTGCCTGGCAGGGACACTCCAGTCTTAGCTGAGAGTTTGAAGAAGCCTTGTCTGTAGCTCTGACATTTCTGCATCAGGCTCACTGGCCTGGTTGCTTCTCCCAGCTGTCCTAGGGCCTGTCCTGACTCTCCATGCCCCCCCTTGTCCTCCACCAGAGCCCCGCTTCATGCCCCAGTGCCACACAGTGGTCAACCTCTCTGCTCTCCAGCTCCTCCCGTCCAGCCCACCCTCCACTATGCCCAGAGCTGTCCTCAGCAGCACGCAGCAGGCTGGGTCCCCCTGCTGAAGCAATTCCCAGGCACCTGGTGTCCTTGGGTCACATACCACACAGAGGCCCTTACATTGGCTGGGTATAGACCAGTCATGTAGAGACAGGGGCATCGGCCAGGCACACACCTGGCAAACACCTGCCCCTGCTTTTGAACCCATCCTTCGCTCTGCCTGGCTGCCTTTTCCTCCCTGTTGGTCTGGCGAGCTCTTACTTGATCCAGCTCTAACAACCCCTTCTCTGAAGCCCCGCCCCGTCTAGCCTATTACCGTCTGTGCACATGACCTTTCATTACTGATCCCTTGGTCTGTTTCCTCCACCAAACTGGGAGCAGGTGGGATTCTAGGTCAGAAGCCAGAGTGATTTTTCTTTGCTGTCAGCGTCTGGCAGCAGTAGAGGTCAGTGTGTGTTTGTGGAGGGAACAAATGAACGGATGGACTTAACTAATGTTAAAACAACAATAGTGCAATTATATCTTTTATTTCTGGAGCATGCACTTTGTGCCAGGCACCGTGCTAGGCAATTTACCTGCATTTGTCTCCCAGAGCTTCATACAGCCCCTTCTGAGTTGGCACGATTATAAAGACCATGTTACAGAGAAGACACATTGGACTCAGAGAGGTTAAGGAACAGCCCAAAGTCACACTGCAGGGGAGCAAAGTGGCTAGAATTTGAAACCAGCACTGTCTGGCTTGAATTTCTTCACTTACTGAGGTCCTACTATGTGCTGGGTCCTATGGTCTGCAGACACAGCAGGAAACAGAACAGGCCAGGCTGCTGTCCTTGTGGAGTGCACAGACTAAGTGGCTTAAACAGCACAAATTTATTTTCTCAGAGTGGGCCAGGAGTTCAAGGTCAAGGTGCAGCAGGTTTGGTTTCTTCGAGGTCTCTCTCCTCGCCAGCAGACGGTGACCTCTTTGCTGTGTCCTCATGTGCTCTTTCCTCTGTGTGCAGACAACCCTGGTGTCTCTCTGTGTCCTAATCTCTTCTTGTAGGGACTCCAAGTCCTCACTTTTAGCTTAATCACCTCTTTAGAGGGTCACAAATACAGTCACATTTTGGAGCAATAGAGATTAGAGATTCAATATATGGATGGGAGAAAACGAGTTAGGGGATCAATGAGTGCTAGACTGGGTTGGTGACACTTTAGGAGACATCTGAGGGATCTGAATGAAGTGAAGGGACAAGCCCTGGTCACAGCTGAGGGAAGCATGTAGCTGGCAGGGGGAATGGCAAGTACAAAGGTCCTGCAGAGTGGCAGGAGGGCGCTGTGCCCAGAGGCCTGGGAGTTGGGGAAAGGAGAGGGGATGAGGTGGGGGGGTGTGGGAGGTGAGGGTGCATACACATTCATTGCACATCCTCATGAAACCGGATGGCTTAAACTGACTCTTCCCACCCCATGAGTATTTAGTTCAATACCAGTGTGGTACAGATGGGGAAACTGAGGCCTGGAATGGGAAAAGATCTGTACAGAAACACACGGTGTTGGATGTACTGTGCAAAGACTCTGCCTTTAGTACCCATCTCTCGGGGGAGGTAGGGGAGCAAGAGGAAGAAGCCAAGGGCTGGGATTATCATAATCATTGGGATCATTATCTCTGTGCAGACATGACAGCAGATCCACCAGGAGCCATGTGGGAGAAGAGAAGCCCATGTGCCGGGCTCAGGGCAGCTGCTGCCCAAGAGGGGAGCGTGATTCCCACCAGGCGGTGTCCTTGCCCTGGCCCCATTGCTCTTCCCCATTGCCTTTTCTCAAACAGTTGCCGCAGCCCCAGTTCCCGACACGGTGTGGCCTGGGTCACTCTGAGCCCTCTGCCAGGCTGGGCAAGTCCCAGACTCCTCCGCCATGGACGGAGCATCAGAGTGAAGTTGCCAGGAAGGCACAACCCCTCCCCTGCACGTCTCCTTCAGTTCCTGCAGCCCCACGAAGCAGGAGGGCACGCGCACCCGTTACAGATGGGGCAACTGAGGCCCAGAGAGGTTGGGCCACCACACAAAGCTGCCACTTGGTGAGTAGTGGGGTGAGATTTAGACTCTTGTCCCCAGAACTCCAGAGCACCAATGCTAAATCCCCCTCCCCAGCCTCTGGGTCTCCTGAGAAGCGCCCATCACCCACCAACCGTAGGAGAATCATTTCTCCATGGACCTCAGTTTTTCTCATCTGGAAAATGGAAGTGGCAACCTCTGGCTCTCTGCTTCCTGGGATGTGCGAAGCTCCCTCCCCACAAGGAAAACAGACTCACAATGACAAGGATGGCAGCGCTGAGTCCTGAGCAACACACATGAGCTCCTTGGGCCTTCAGGAAGCCCTATGGGGTGGGGAGTCTCAGCCCCATTTCCCAAGGAGAAAGCTGAGGCTCAGAGGGGCTCAGGAGCTCAGCCGAGGCCACACAGCTGGAAGGGCAGAGCCAGCCAGGCAGGGCCTTATTCTGTCTCACCTGTAGGAGATGAGCGTCCTGACATCTTGGCTAGGGGTGGATGCAGGATAAAGCAGGGCTGAGCTTAAGGGGAACTTACAACCCCCCATCATGTCTTATCTCCCCATTTAAAAGCTTTACTCTGAACCAGCACCTATGAATCCCTGTGCGGTCTCGCCCTGCCCAAATCCCTGCCCTCTCCCCTGCCCCCTGCTCCCGGCAGGTCCTGGGACATGTCTGCCCATGCCTTCAGCCTGACCAGCTGGGAGCTGCTGCCTCTTCCTGGAACACTCTTCTCCTGCTCCCCCCTCCCCCAGGCCACTCTTGACAATGTTGACAGAAGAGCTTTAAACACACCAGCCTGGTGGCCTCACAACCCAGCTCAGACCTCTCCCAAGGTTCTCACTGCCCTTCATAATCCACTAGGCCCTTTTGCCGCCTTTGTGGCCTGACCTGACGTTTCCAGCCTCGCTCCAGTCATGCTGGGGTCCTCCGTAGGAGTTCATAGCAGCTCTCAACTTGTGATTGGCTCAACTAATGGATTCATCTGATTGGTTCATCTGACTGGGGGGGGTGGTCCCTGCTGATTGGTTCCGCCTGCGATTTGCTCCTGGGTCCTAGGTTATTCTGAGGCACCCATTTTCCTATTATGCGTTCATTCTGGCCACTCCTGGGACATTTCCTCTTCCAGAGGCCCTGTGGTGAGGGGCAGATCCCAGCCTCCAGTCCCTGTGTTCCTTTCTTGTCCTACTTCTGCTCCGGGAACTCCAACTAGGTCAAACTCTAGCTCGTCCCCTGCCCCATCACACACAGGTCTAGGATGCACCGTCCGGGTTTCCTCCCATCTTCCTGGCTGACTGTTACCTGGATCTTCTCTTCTTCCTGTCCTCCCAGGATGGGAGAGCCCCAGAGCTCGGTTCTTCACCGTCTCTTCCGGTCCTTCGAGGTTCTTCCCCAGATGAGACCACCCAGTCCCATAGAAATACCATCTGCACACTCACGACTTCCAAACTGATCCCACTCATCTGGGCTTGGACTTACACATCTAGTTGGGCTCTCAACACATCGGCCCAGAGCTCCCCGCACTGCCGGCCCATACCATGCCCACCTTTCTCTGCCTCTCGCCATCTGTTCTCTGCCCTCTCCAGCCTCAGTCTCTAGTTGTGGACCTGCCTCCCTGGCCAGGAAGTGCGAGTGTCTGAGCCTCTCAAGGCTGGGGCACAGGCTGCGTGCTCAGAGCTTAGTTTTACCACTGCGGAGGACAGAGTTTGCACACGGTTGCCCATGGGGCTAATTCAACTCACAGAGCCATTTCTTTTTGCCCTCATGGTGGTTTGTTTTCTTTTTCTTTAATAAAGATTTTAATCTTAAACTAGATTAAGATTTGCAGAAAAGTTGCAGATAATACAGAAAGTTTCCATAAATCCTACACCAAATTTCCTTTGTTATTATTATTATATTTAAAAAATACGCCAGTCTTTTTTTTGAGTTTCTATTTTTTTAATTTATTGGTGCATTGTAATTATACATTTTGATATATGTCAGGGTATCAACATCATACATGCACACATTGCTCATTTAGCCCTCCCTCCAATCCCACCCTATTCCCTCTCCTCTCCCTCCCTTTCATGCTCCGGATATCACTATATAAGTTTGTGTATGTACATCATGTGCTATAGTGTGTTTCCCTCCACTCCCCTCCCAACTCCCTCAGTTAGGTCACCTTCTTTGTCCATCTAAAGATTTCTTCTTCTTTCCTTCTAAGTCCCTTCTAAGTCCCATTCTATCTAGCTCCCACAGATTAGGGGGGAAAATATGCCAGTCTTTAAAAATGAGGCTATTCAATAAAAAAAAAGAGGAAAAGAGAGAAAAAAAGAAAAAATATCTCTATATTTGCCTTCTCTGAAAAATTGGAATGGGCACCAGAATAGCCGTGATGGGGAGGGTGCTCCCCAGTCCCCGCAGCCTGCAGCATTGCGCAGTAATTGCGTCTGCAACTTAACATCTGGCTCATTTCACTCATACACATTCCCTGCTTGGTTCCTGTCGGCATTTGAGATTGGGATCCTTGGTTGAAAGTAATAGCAGTTTAAGGTTCTTAAATCATGGAGTCATAGAGTGATAGAATCTTAGAGTTAATTCATTCAGTAAATAGTTTTTGACTGTCCTCTCCGGGTCAGGCTCCGTGGGGATGCTGAGATGATTCGGCAGGTGTCAGGTGGAGAACAGATTGTCTTAAACCAGGAGCGAAGGCTTGCAGCTCAGGAAGAGGTGGCAGTAGCTGGGCAGGCCCCTTGGGTCAGGTGACATACCAGGAGCCTGAGCCTGCAACCTTGGAGAATTGCAGAGTGCGCAGGAGCTGCAAGGAATCCCCAGCTTCCCTCTCCTTGCTGGAAGAAAAGTGTGTGTGTGTGTGTGTGTGTGTGTGTGTGTGTGTGTGTGTGCGCGCGCGCCCGCGTGTGTTTTACCTTGCAGCAGGGAAGTCTTAACTCTCCATAACCACTTAAAGCTCACGAGAGATCTCAGTGTTCTTTTTCTGGTTGGTTTCAGCTCTGCAGATCTCCCCAGCACAAGCAGCTGGGGTGGCAGAGGGAAAGACATAATGTAGGAATAATGCTTAAACAACAACCATAACATGATTATCAAAGGCCGCCATTTGCTGAAAAATTGCTACCTGACAGACATGAACTATTTTGCTCATAGACTCCTCAAAAAGACCAGCAAGCTTTCCACTCTCCATTTCTTTTTTTTTTGGATGAGGAAACCGAAGCTCAGAGAGGCTGAATAACTTGATCAAAGTCTCACAATGGCCAAATCTCAAGCTGGGAATCAAACCCCTAGCTGCTCCAGGCCACCATCTGGCCCTTTCACAATTCTGTGAAATGAGGCTCATTATAGCATTTAACGCATGGTCTTCTTTTAGAGATAGAAATAAGATGATGCACTTAAAAAAACTTATCATGCTACCTGGCACATAATAGGTGCTCAGTAAGCAGTAGCTGTTAGTGTTAGGATTGTGGTTGATCCCAGGAGGGAGGTTGGTGTGGGTTCCCTATTACAGTCCTGCTACCCAGGTGGGTGATGTCTGCACTGAGGCTGTTGTGTGTGTGTGTGTGGGGGGGGGAGGCAGGGGTGGGAGGTGCATGTGCAGTATGGGGAGGGAGGGAGAAGCTGTTGTCTATTCTTCACCCCATTCTCTGCTAGAGAGAGAGAGAAAGAGTGAAAGATCAGTTCAGGGGAGGCAGATGTGCTTCAAAATCTCCAAATAACTTGTGGTTTATTCATCAGTTCTCTTGAAAATGCCATGTCCTGCCCCTCTCAACCCCTCCCCCTGAATTTTCCATATTCATCCAGGCAACGCCTCTTTTTTTTTTTTTTGCAGTACTGGGGATTGAACCCAGGGTCATTCTACCTCTGAGCTATACCCCCAGCCCAATTTTTATTCTTTATTTTGAAACAGGGTCTCACTAAGTTGCGGAAAGCCTCACTAAGTGGCTGACGCTGGCTGCGAACCTGGATCCTCCGGTCTCAGCCTCCCAAGTACTGGGATTACAAGCGTGCTCCACCACGCCCGGCTCAGACAATGCCTCTTGACTGGGGTTGATACTAAGGATGCCTCTCCTTCCAGCACCTCCAAGAGACAGGAATTATTGTGCCCACTTCACAGATGAAAAAACCTCTACTCATATATCTCCTGCTCCACCTGACTCCCACCAAGGGCAAGGCTGGGCCCTGCGGCTCCGCCGAGGACCTGCCTTCTCCTGATCTAGGCTCAGCTGTGCGTGGAGGCACCACATGGGTGGACCTCAGAAAAGGGCTTCAGAAAGGAGGCTGTCTGGAGAGACAGAAATAGCCCTGGCTTTGACATTGGGCTTCCGGGGCTCTAATCTCAGTTGTGAGTCCCCAAGTGACCTCCTGGGACCCCGTTTCCCAACTGACAAAGGAGGAGTTGGACCAGATGATCTCTAAAATAAATGCTATTCTGGATCAATGAACAAATAGAAAAAAATGACCCTCAGGCTGGAAGAGGGGGATTGAACCTTGTTGGCAGGGACTTGGGGCAGAGGGTTTATGAGAGCAGGGATTATGAGAGCAGAGCCAGTCGCTACGAGCAGAGACGGGTGTGGAAAAGTAACAAGGACATCACAGTCACAGGAACATGGGGTGCACAGTGCTGGGGGCTTGGGGAAAGTTCAGGTACTCTTTATATATCTGAATCTCCCCAACAAGCTTGAGAGGTAGGGATGATGACCCCCATTGTCAGGGAGGCGGTAGATCTGGGACTTGAACCCCAGTCTGCACCCTGTCCTCCCTTTGTGCAGGGCAGGGGTTCAGAGGATGGTCAGTTCCTGGGCGCGTGGATTTGTTCTGTTCACACAGAGTCCCTGGCAGGTTCAGGCTTGGTGGGGGGTGGGAGCCCCACTGTGAAGGGTCCGGCCACGTGGCCACAGCGCCCCCTGCAGGTCCAGGTTGGCTCACTGGGCCAGGGAGGGCACAGGTTCCCACCCAGGCTGGGCTGCCAAATGCCTTCAGTCCTCACATCAGCCGCGGGGTACACGGGGCACCCCACCTTACCCTGCCATGGCTGCTGGAGGTGAAACGATGTATCCAGCTGGCACAGCTGGGAAAGAGCCGCCTCATGCCCAGGTGGCCCCAGAGTCCCAAGTTTTCCAGAGAGGACACAGGTGTCTGCGGCCTGCCCGGCCCACTGTTCCCAGGTCTCCAGGATCTGAATGGCTCTGAGGCCACTTAAACCACATCCCACAGTGAATCTTTCTCTGGCTGGACATGATGAAATGGCCTTGGCCATCCAGGCCCAGCAGTGGGCTTCCAGCATGGACCCTCCACTCTGACCCGAGAAGGCCGTGACCCGCCGGAACCTTGGCCTCTTCCTAGGAGCCATTGCTCTGTCCCTTCACGGCTTCTGGCGGCTCCATGCCTGGAATCTCTGCGGATGCTGCCCCCGTGGGCCCTGCCTGTCACATCCTCAGACCCAGGTGCCCGCTCTGTCCTCCAGCCTTTGCTTGGGCTGGTGGCCCTGACTGGGGCCTCTTTGCCTCCTCGTGGCCTGGCTGCCCTGTTCAGCCTCCTGCTGCCATGGAACACTGCTCCCTGCAGGAAGCCCCTGACTCCCCCGGCCGCCCTCTGCTCCTCTGCCCACTGTCCCCATCCCCAGGGTGTTGAGTCTGTCCTGCTTAGCGTCTCCAGTGTTTAAGACAGTGCCTGTCACTGCTTAGTAAATAGATGACATTTCTTTATTTAACAAGAATGTATTGAGCACCAACTGTATGCTGAACTGTGGGATCCCACGGAGAAAGAGGGGCAGGATCCCCAAGCCCAGAGAATTTCCCTTCCTGAGGTGGAGGACAAGGCTGGGAAACAGAAGACCCAAGTGGGCAAGTCGCCCAGTGAGGCTTGGAGATAACCCCGGTTACAGTGACATGGTCCGCTAGGGGGACAGGCTGTTTGGATCAGGGCCAGCTTCTGTGAGGAGGTGACACATGAGTTGGGACCCACATGGACGAACCTGGGGTCCAGGTCCTGAGGGATGCCAAGATGGAGACGAGGTGACTTGAGCAGAGACAGCGATGGAGAGCCCTGTCCTGGGTCCCCAGAGAGTGAGTGACGGCTGTGCCCATCAGATGCTCTGCAGGACAGCACAAGGCCCGGTTCCCAGGAGAAAGCACAGGACACAAACAACTGACAGGGCCACCAGGGATGTGGCCGGGGTGAGCAGACAATGGAAAGTCCAGGCGGTGGTCAGGCAGAGGTGCTGTTTGTAGCCTCACCTGCCTCCTAAGTGGGGCTGGAGGACAGTTTAGGAGCGGTAGATGAATCTCTGCACAGCATGAAAATTAATTGCTTCTTACAGTAAGAATAACAGGACATTGGTGGTGGTGTTGGAAGGCGGGAAAGCATGGGTGACTTCAGTGGCCACAAATGGGGTGGGATGGTGAGCCACTGGTGGACTGTAAGCAGGAGAGAGGCCGGCTTGGATGGTTGCTGCAGGAAGATGCCGCTTTAATCTGTACAACAGGCAGGAGGGGTGGACACCTCCAAGTAGCCACTTTTGTCACTGACCCCAGCTGTGACTTGGTTCAGAGCAGTCCAAGGTGCGGAGCCTGAGGAAGACTGAGTGAATGGTGGGGTCGGGGCTGGGCAGATGGTGTCTGAGGGGCCCATACAATCTGGTTATGCTGATCCAGGGCTTAGACAAGAGGTCTGGGCCCTGGACAAGGCTGGGAGTCAGCTACCGGCAGAGCAGGGGAAGCATCTAGAGTGTACAGGGCTGAACAGACAGGCCTAAGAACTCATACTCACCCTGCGTCCACACTTGACTCTGGTTGGCTTGGGGGGGAGGGGTTGCAAAGCTGTGACCTTGCTTCCTGTCAACACCCACTCTGATCTTCCAGTTATCTCTCCCCTTGCTGATCCTACTAAACTTCTTTCTATTCCCCGGTGGTGCTCTGGGATGCCCCACTTCTATTCCAGGAGGCAGCAGCTGCCCCCTCTGCCTGTGCTGTAGTTTGGATCTGGAGTATGCCCCACAGGCCCGTGTGTTATTGGCTTGGTCCTCAGCTTGGTGCTATGGGAAGATGGTGGAAATCTTCAGGAGGTGGGGCGTACCCGATACAGTAACAGTGGGTGGCTTCAATACACCTCTTTCACCAATAGTTCATCCAGACATAAAATCAACAAAGATACTAGAGTTAAAATATACTGTAGATCAAATGAACTTAACAGATACCTACAGACTATTTCATCCAATGACAGCTGAATACATTTTATTTTCAGCTGCTCATGGAACTTCTTCCAAAATGGATAATATATTAGGCCACAAAGCAAATCTTAGCAAAATACAAAAAAGTTGAAACAATTTATTGCATCTTATATTATAATGGAATGAAAGTAGAAATCAACAGCAAGAGAAACTACAGAAACTATACAGACACATGGAGACTAAACAATGCACTTTTTTTTTGTGGTACTAGGAATTGAGCCCAGGGGCATTCTACCTCCTAGCTACAACCCCAGCCCTATTTTTTATTCTTTATTTTGAAACAAGGTCTCTCTAAGTTGCAGAGGCCTCACTAAGTAGCTGAGGCTGGCCGCGAACCTGTGATCCTCCTGGCTCAGCCTCCCAAGTATTGGGATTACAAGCATGCGCCACCACGCCCAGTGCACAATGCACTTTTGGATGAATGGGTCATCAAAGAAATTAGGGGAGACATTTAAAAATTCTTAGAATCAGCCGGGTGTGGTGGCACATGCTTGTAATCCCAGTACTTGGGAGGCTGAGACTGGAGGATATGGGTTCATGGCCGGTCTCAGCTATTTAGTGAGATCCTCCCCAACTTAGTGAGACCCTGTTTCAAAATAAAGAATAAAAAATAGGGTGGGGGGGAGCTTGGAGGTAGAATGCCCTGGGTTCAATCCCCACTACCGCAAAAAAAAAAAAATCTTAGAATCAACAAGAATAGAAGATACCAGAATCTCTGGGACATAGCACAGACAGTTCTAAGAGGAAAGTCTATAGCTATGAGTGACTACTTAAAAAAAGCCCCAGAAATATCTCAATTAAATAACTTAATGTTTTATCTCAAGGTCTTAGAAAAACAAGAACAAATCATTCTGAAAACCAGTAAAAGGAAGGAAATAATAAAGATCAGAAGTGAAATTAATGAAATAGAGAATAAAAGAACAATACAAAGGATCAATGAAACAAAGAGTTCTTTGAAAAGATAAATAAAATTGATAAATTCTTAGCCAAACTAACCAAAAGGAAGAGAGAGAAGACACAAAATTAATAAAATTAGAGATGAAAAAGGCAATATTACAACAGACACCACTAAAATCCAGAGAATCATTAGGGACTATTTTGAAAACATATTCTAATAAATTGGAAAATCTGAAAGTAATGGATAAATTTCTAGACACATATGACCTATCAAAAATGAACCAAGAGGATATAGAAAGCTTAAACAGACCAACAAAAAAGCAATGAAGCCAGGAGTGGTGGCGCATGCTTGTAATCCCAATACTTGGGAGGCTGAGACAGGAGGATCACAGGTTCGCGGCCAGCCTCAGCTACTTAGTGAGGCCCTCCGCAACTTAGCGAGACCCTGTTTCAAAATGAAGAATAAAAAATAGGGCTGGGGGTGGAGCTCAGAGGTAGAATGCCCCTGGGTTCAATCCCCAGATCCGCAAAAAAAAAAAAAGCAATGAGATTGGAATAGTAATAAGAAGCCTTCTGACAAAGAAAAGTCCAGGACCACATGGATTCTCAGCTGAATTCAACCAAATATACTTTTTAATAAAAGAACACAACAGATCAAATAATGTTAAGGGCATATATAAATGTATTACTATCTATCTCACTAGAATGGATGGGGAGGGAGAAGGGTGGGGAGCAAGGTGGGGAAGGAACTATAACAAATGATGTTGTGTGCATATATGAATGTACACTTTGAATCCCACTACTATGTATAATTATAGTGTACCAATAAAAAGCAACTAACATAAATGTGCCTCAGATTGTTCAATAAAATAGAACATACATTCAAGCATCCTTAGTAAAATATTAGAAAATTGAATTAAACATCACATTAAAAAGACTATACGCCATGATCAAGTTGGTTTCATTCCAGGGAAGCAAGGATGGTTCAATCTATGCATATCAATAAATGTAATGCACCACATAAACAGGACCAAGGACAAAAATACATGATCATCCCAATAGATGTGGAAAAAGCCTTTGACAAATTCAACACCCCTTTATGATAAAAAAAAAAACCCTGGAGAAACTAGGGATAGAAGGAACTTACCTCAACCTCATAAAGATTATATATGAAAAACCCAAAGACAACATCAGACTGAGTGGGGGAAAACTGAAAACTTTTCCTGTTTATAATTTTTTTTTAATTTTTGTGGTATTGGGGATTGAATCCAGAGGCATTCTATCTTCGAGCTATACCCCCAGCCCAGTTTTATTTCTTATTTGGAAACAGGGTCTTGCTAGGTTGATGAGAGTCTCACTACTTGCCAAGGCTGTCCTCGAAACTGCGATCCTCCTGTCTCAGCCTCCCAAGTACAGGGATTACAGGTGTGCACCACCATGCCCGGCTTAAAACATTTTCCTTTAAAATCAGGAACAAGACAAGGATGTTCACTGTCACCACTCCTATTCAATATGGTACCTGAAAATTTAGCCAGAGCAATTAGGTAGGAGAAAGATATAAAAGGGATACAAAAAGGAAAAGAAGAAATCAAATTATCCCTATTTGCAGATGATGTGACTTGATCCTTGGAAGACCCTAAAAGTTTCACCAGAAGATTTCTGGGGCTGATAAACAAACTCAGCAAGGTAGCAGGATATAAAATTAATGTACGAAACTATGGATTCACTGAGAAAGAAGAAATCAGGAAAACATTCCATTCACAATAGCTTAAAAATACTTAGGAATAAATCTAACCAGAGAGGTGAAAGACCTCTACAAGTAAAATCACAGAATATTGAAAAAGAAATTGAAGAAGACAATAGAAGATGGTAAGACCTCCCATATTCATGGGTAGGCAGAATTAATATTGTTAAAATGGTCATATTACCAAAAGCAATCTATAGATTCAAATACAGTCCCTATCAACATACCAATGATATTCTTATTGGAAGTAGAAAAAAAATCCCAAAATTCATATGGAAGAACAAAAGACCCAGAATAGTCAAAGAAATCCTGAGCAAAAAAGAGCAAAGCTGGAGGTGTCACAATGCCTGATTTCAAATTATACTACAGAGCCACAGTAACACAAACAGCATGGTACTGGCATTGTACAGAAATGTAGACCAATGGAACAGAATAAAAGACACGGAGACAAACCCACACAGCTACAGCCACCTGATCCTTGACAAAGGTGCTGAAGAACCAAGTGAAGCCATGACAGGCTTTAGTTAAGGCTTTAAGTAGAATAGGCCTAAGTATCTGTTTTCTAGAAGTTAAGTTTCCATAGCCTGCTGCCCCACGCCCTGTAGAAACCATTAAGTATGCTGATCTGATCTTGTCCTTAGCAACCCCTAGAAACAGCCAATCGGTGTCAAGCACACCTGGGTTTAGAACTCCAGATAATTTGGGCTGGGCGAGGCCACTCTGACCAGAGTCAGCAGGCCCCCGCCCATCCTGGACAGAGTCAGCAGGCCCCCCGCCCATCCTGAAAAAGGTACTGCGGGCCCAACCAATCAGCTAAAAGGCCATCATATAAGGTTAAAGCTTCCCTGACGATGACCCCTACCTAAGGCGCGAAAATTAAACCAACCAGGGAACGCCAATGAGCTTATGTTTTAAACTAACCTATCAATGTAAAGGTGGGGTGGGCTGCCTCCTTGGGGGATAAAAGCTTTGTTCTCGGAGAGCAAGGGGCTTCTCCCTGTGACCACTGCGTTGGTGCATGGAGGGAGCCCAAGCTCGAGCTTGAATAAAAGACCCTCATGTGTTTTGCATCGGAATTGGCTCCCTGGTGGTCTTTGGTGGGATCACGAACTTGGCACTTCAGTGCCCAGAACATATACATTGGAGAAGAGATAGTCTCTTAGTGGGGCTGGGAAAACCGGGTATTCATATGTATAAGAATGAAACTAGATTCTTATCTTTCATCCTGTACAAAAGTCAACTCAAAATGGACCAAAGACCTAAGCATAAGACCAGAAATTATGCAACTATTTGAAGAAAAAATAGGGGAAACACTCCAACATATAGGCCCAGGCAAAGACTTTCTGAATAGGACCCTGATAGTTCAGGAAATAAGAGAAAAAAAAAAAACCAATAAATGGGAATAAATGGGATGGTATCAAATTTAAAAACTTCTGCACAGAAAAGGAAACAATTAACAGAGTGAAGAGAAAACCTACAGAATGGGGGAAAATCTTTGCCAGCTGCTCTTCTTATAGAGGATTAATATCCAGAATATATAAAGTACTCAAAAAACTCAACATTAAGAAAAATAACCCAATCAATGAATGGGTAAATGAACTGAACAGACACTTCTCAAAAGAAAAAGTACAAATGGCTAACAACTATGTGAAAAAATGTTCAGCATCTTTAGCCATCAGGGGAATGCAAATCAAAGCTACAGTGAGATTCCATCTCACTCCAGTTAGGATGTCAGGCACCAAGAATACAAATAACAATAAATGCTGGTGCAGATGTAGGGAAAAAGGAACTCATACATTATTGGTGGGAATGTAAATTAGTACTCCGCTATGGAAATCAGTGTGGAGGTTCCTCAAAAGGCTAAAAATAGAACCACCATATGATCCAGCTATACCACTCCTTGGTATTTATCCAAAAGAATAAAGTCAGCATACTTTAGAGATACATGCATGCCCGTGTTTACTGCACCACAATTCACAATAGCCAAGTTATGGAATCAGCCTAGATGCCCATCATAAGATGAATGGATAAAGAGAATTTGGTATATACATACAGTGGAGTTCAGCCACAAAGAAGAACAAAATTATGTCATTTGCAGGAAAATGAATGGAACTGGAGATCACAATTTTGAGTGAAGTAAGTCAGACTCAGAGAGAAAAGTATCATATTTTTTCTTTCATATGTGGAAGCTAAATGAAAAAAAACAGGAAAAAAAAAGGGTTTCTATGAAAATAGAAGGGAGGCAATTAGGGTAGAGGTGGGGGTGAGGGGGAGGGAGGAGGGAAGAGTGCGAGAGGCACTGGGGAGTGAAGTTAATCACATTTTAAAAATGTATGTATGTATGAAGACACCATAATTAAACCCACCATTTGGTATAATTAATATGCACCAATAAAAAAATGTTTTAATCACCTCCTTGGAGAGGCCTCCCCAGACCACACTGTGGAAAGATGTTGCCCCTCTCCCCCACCCACACACCACTTCCCCTTCCTGGATTCTATTTAGGACCCCTTGCTCTCTGGGTTTATCCTGACAATCAACCCTGTTGATTGTCATTTCCCCCATGTGGTAGGGTACATAATGGCCCCAAAGCTGTCCATGTCCTCATCCCAGGACCTGTGAACATGTGACCTCTTATATTGCAGATGTGACTTAGTTAAGGAAAAAAAAAGAGGTGGGGCCTGGAGTGGGAGGTGTTAGGTCATTGGGGGCATGCCCTGAAAGGGGCTTTGGGGAAACCAGTGGCTTCCCCTCTCTCTTTCCCCCTCCTGGCTGCCATGAGGGGAACAGCTTCCTGCCCCACATGCTCCCACTACGAAGTTCTGCCTCAGCGCAGGCCCCAAAGCAGCAGGCTGACTGACCATGGAATGCAGCCTCAACACTGTGAGCCAGAATAAGCCGTCCCTGTCTTTAAGCTGATCGCTCAGGTGTTTTGTTCCAGCAACAGAAAGCTGACTAACACAGTCTGGAATGCCCTTCCCTCCCTACGACCCATGCTCCAGCAGTTCTGTCTGTTGAAATACTGTGACAGTTGAGCGTTCAGCTCAGTGTAACCTCCCCACGACCCTGCCCAGGTCCCCCAAACTGCACGTCACCTCTCCCTCCTCTGCTCCTGGGGCGAGTGGAAAGAGCGCGGAGGTAAAGCCGGCCGGGTGGGGGTTTGCACCCAGCCGCACGCTGCCTGGCTGTGTAAACGCGGGCCGCCTCCTGCCCTTTCTGAATCTGTTCCACATCTGCGGGATGGGGTGATGATCTGCACTGACAGGCTGGCTGCCTGACTCTCAGCAAGGCGCTCAGTACATGTGAATTTGATTATCTCCCTTTGGACAATCTGTTTTTCCTTATTTTTGGCCTGCAAACTCTGACTACGAAATGAACTCCTAAAAGTCAAGGCTCTTTGTTGTTCTTCTTTCTTCCTTCGTTCAGTGGTTATTTATTAAATGCCTCCTGTGTTCAGGTACTGGGCATGGGGACAACACAAACTACACCAGCCTGCCCTTGAGCTCACAGGTCTGCGCCCTTCACAAGGGTCCAGTCGCCACCCGCCGGCGCATGCGCAGAAGCAGCCTGGTAACCCACAGTGCTTTTAGAAGGAAGTCCTGTTTTACATTCACTTTCTGAGGCAGACCATAGGGGATACAATTTGTACCCCCAAACACTTGCCACAGGTCGTGTTCCTCACCCTCAGAGAACCTCAGAGCCTCTCCCAAGCTGAAGCTTCAAAGTCTCCCCACGACAAGTGTGCAGAGCTGTTCTTGCTGTCTCCCATCCCCTCCACCCCCATCTGCATTTCATGAAAGATCAACTTATTCTGTTTTCTCCTTTGTTTTCCTTTCCACGGCTGATTCTCCTGGCTCAGCACCATGCGTGTGCACACGCACTCACATCAGAAACCATCTTGCAAAGATAATATTCTTATTCAGAGGGCAGGGGAGGGGAGAAGCTGAGTGGGGAAAGATAGTCTTGTGTGTGTGTGTGTGTGTGTGTGTGTGTGTGTGTGTGTGTGTGTGTAAATGACTGCAAATACACACATGGTAATAAATCCTTCCTGCCTCAGCAGGTTATCAGTAAGTGCCTAGGAAAATTCTTGCAGCACTGAGAAGCTGTGATTCCATGAATTTTAAGATGTCAGACTTCAAGGGGATGGAGATGAGCTAAAAGCCACCACTCCACCAGTCCCTCTCAGATTCTACCGACTCTGCAGTCCTCTGACCACTGCAGAATGGTCTTGGGTATGTCGAGGTTGCTTTTATTAGAGGCAAAATGCTACTGGGTGTCATCTTGATTCTCATATTGCACCCAGGACCTCCGAGGGCTGCTGCCAAATCTGTCCATAGACTCCTTGTGGCATTTGCTGCCAGCAGAAGAGAGACACCGTGAATGAATCACTGTGCACACCATTACTACATCACAGCTGGAGCAAATGCCATGCAGGAGGGGCTTTGACACAAAACACAGACATGATAATAGAGACCTGAGCTGCTCTGAGGAGGTGAGGGAGAGCCATGGGGACCAGGGTGGCGATCTAAGTAAAGAGGAGGGCACTTGTAAAGGGCTGGTGGTGGGCGGGAGCTGGTGCATTCTGGGAGACAGAGAGAAGGCCGTAAATGCCGGAAGGCAGAGGAAACAGTGGGGGAAGCCAGTGACCACAGGAAGCTGGGGAGGCAGGAGGGTGGGGCTGAGGGGTGCTTAAGGGGCCTTCCCACCCTGGCCCTGTAGCCGATTGTTCCCTCACCAGCCATAAGCCTCAGGGAATGTTCTCTTTGTGCCTTGTCCTGTGCTGGGCAGTGAGGCTCCAGGGGATGGAATTCCAGGTGATAAAGATCTCTTAGCTGACCTCAGATCCCCCTCTGAGCCAGTTTTTTTTTTTTTTTTTTTGCTGGGGGTTGAACCTAGGGGTGTTATACCTCCAGGCTACACCCCAGACCTATTTATTTATTTGTTTGTTTGTTTATTTGTGTTGGAACAGGGTCTTGCTAAATTCTTGAGGGCCTCCTTAAGTTGCTGAGGCTAGTCTCAAACCTACAATCCTCCTGTCTCAGCCTCCTAAGTACTGGGATTACCGGTGTGTGCCACCACACCCATCTGATCCTACTCTTTTTTTGTGTGTGTGGTACTGCGGATTGAACCCAGAGGCATTCTACCTTTGACCTATACCTCCAGCCCAATTTTATTTCTTATTTGGAAACAGGGCTTTGCTAGGTTGATGAAAATCTTACTAGTTGCTGAGGCTGTCCTCGAACCTGCTATCCTTCTGTCTCAGCCTCCCAAGTACTGGGATTACAGGTGTGTGTGACCATGCCTGCTGAGCCTACTCTTGACAAAGGCATTTGATGATGCTGACCCCCAAAGGGGTGCAGGTCTGACCCTGAGAGAGTGGGGGTGCACAGCCGACTGCGTGACCTGGCTCAGGTGACCTGCAAGCGGGAAGGACAGTAATGCTCCCTTGCAGGGTGGTTGAGAGGGACAGATGAAGCAGTGCAGGGAGGGGACAGAGCCCTAGAAACCCAGCAGGAGGTGCCCGCCACCCTCCCCAGCCACCCCTGCCTTGAGGGCCCTGCTTGCTCATTACCAAGCAGGTTCTCAGACAGAGCACACCCCTCAGATGGTGCTCACCCATGGCTCAGGCCATCCCCAGGAAGACAGGCCCAGGAAGAGGCCCACGTGGGCTTGGAAAGTGGGATTCCATCTCTCTGAGCAGGGAACTCCAGGGTCCTAGGTACCCAAACCATTGACTGAATTGGAGGTTAGTCTCCAATGAGCGCATCCACATAGATTCCTCATTCCATGGAGGGGGACATGCCTAGGGGAGGGGCAGAGCGGGGTCCTCTAAGTGTGGAACATGAGGCAGGGCTCCCTCTTGCCCAGGTGTGGGGATGGTGTGAAAACCAGCCTTGCTCCACAGTTCTGCGGTGGGAAGGACCCAAATGGCTGGGCTAAGCCACTAGGGAGAGCAGGACTCACAGACACAATGCCAAGCCCAGGGACAAAGGTCCAGAGATAGGACCACAGCCAGGGTTTGAAGAGCCAAGGATGGAGTTGCCAGGGAAGGGACCTGGGCTCCAGGAAGCTGCACAGGTGGGAGGGTCCAGGTGGGGCCCTGGCTGGCTGGCTGCACAGGAGACCAAGGTAGGGCTGACACACCCAGCCAGACTGCTACCTTTTCTCTGAAGGCTGTGGCTGGAAGCAGCAGCCATGAGCACCAACGGAGAGCAGATAACGACAGGCAGATGTGCAGGGAAACTGTTCAGCCCTCGCTGTCATGGCCCCGTGACCTCGCCTGGGTTTCCTCACTCACACTCAGCCATATTCGATGCCACAAATGAACACTTTTCTAAAGAGCCCTCTCTTCCAGGAGCTCATGAATTCATCTCCCTTAACAGATTCATCTCCTTTAACAGATCTTTCACAAGAACAAATGTCATAGCCGGCTCAGGCTGCCATAATAAAATACCATCAACTGGGCGGCTCCAACTATACAGATTTATTTTCTTACAGTTCTGGCAGTTGGAAGTCCGAGATCGGGGTGCCGGTGTGGTCGAACTCTCTTCCTGGCTTGCAGACAGATACCTTGTGCTGTCCTGACACTGGATGGAGGGGGAAGGACGAGAGAGATGGAGGTGGGGAGAGAGAGAGAGAGAGAGAGAGAGAGAATATAAATGAGCTTCCAGGTGTCTCTTCTCATAAGGGCACTAAGCTCATCTTGAGGACCAAACTTTCATGACTTAATCTAAACCAAATTACCTCTCAAAGGCTCCCTCTCCAAATACTATCACCTAGGGGGTTGGGCAGCAATGTATGAATTTTGGGGGGACACAATTCATTGCCTAGCAATAAACAAGGGCTGCTCTCACTTAAAGGAAAAGAGAGGAAGCAAGGTACTAGGTAGTGGAGTGGAAACTGCTTTGAACATAATGTGGCGTGAAAGGGGGCCACGTTACTCAAATAGCCTTTAATGAGCCTCGGGCACACGGACGGTGTGTTTGTTCAGAAAGGCAGAGCAGAAAAATGCTGGCGCGTGTTTGCTCTCATCATTTATCAGGTAGAAGTTATGATCATTTTCCATGAGATTTTCATGTGAAGAGAAAATCCATTTCCACATAGAGCCAGACCTGCCCTGTCCAAGAGGGATGGGGAGGAAGAGGAACGGCGTTGGGGGAGGGAGAGGAACAACCTGGGGTTCTGGAAGGGACACCGGGAGTGAATGACAGTTGTGGGAATGATCCCAGCCCCTTCTGTGCATCCAGGGCTTCCATCTGAAAGACCCCTGCAGGCCCCCAGCTTGGGTGACGCCCCCGCCCAGGGTGGAGGATGCCTTCCGTGCTGGGCCCTGTGCCTGGCACTGTAGAAGGAGGATTTTAGAGTCCTCACCGTGACTTGGAGGAAGGACCTGTTATTACCCCCACTTTGCAGATGAGGAAACTGAGGCTTAGGGAGGGGAGAGGCTTTCCCAGGCTCACACAGCTGGAGGCAGTGAAGCAGGACACAAGCTCCAGATGTGTGACTGTGGGGCCCGCACACTGGCCACTGGGATGTTCTTCTGGCCAAGGACTGCCAGGACGGAGCCCTGTCTACCAGGCGGGGGGCCTGATCCATATCTCAGCCTATGTTACTCCTTACTGCAGCACCAGGAGGGGGTGTTCTGATCCCTGCTCCCTGGCTCGCAGCAGTGAGGTAACCGACCTGGGGGCCACAGAGACACATGTGCTCGTGGAGCAGGTTCAAGTCCACCTGCTCACTCCATACCCCACTCTTTGCTGCAGGACAGTGGTTCCTGGGGTGCAGTGCTCACCAGTCCCCACCCCTCACTGTGGGGCTGCACTGAGAGGTGCAGATGAGGAAACTGAGGCCTCTCTTGGGCTCACTCTGTTTCCCAGCCACCTGATAATCGGACCTACCACTACCTCCATTCGAGCATCCCTGCCTAGCCTGAGATGGAGTTGGGGTCGGTACATCCCTTTTAGGCAGTGTGAGCTTTAACGGGTGCCTTCCAGAGACAGTGCACACAGCTGAAGTGTCCAAACAAAGACTCTTAAGAGTTGTACCAGCTGGGCATGGTGGCACATGCCTGTAATCCCAGTACTTGGGAGCAGAGACAGGAGGATAGCAGGTTCAAAGCCAGCCTCAGCAACTTAGCAAGACCCTGCTTCAAAATAAAAAATAAAATAGGGCTGGAGGTATATCTCAGAGGTAGAATGTCCCTCAGTTCAATCCCCAGTAACCCCACCCCTTCTCACACAGAATTGGACCCGTGCTATAATATTATCCAGAGGTGTACTACCCTGACAGGGGATACAGTTGGTGGTAGGGAAAGAGTCCTTTATTCTCTGTGGGCTGCCTGGGATTGAGTTCAGCTTAGTCCCTGTATTAGTCCAATTTTCATTACTATAACAAAATACCCAAGGCTGGGTACTTTATAAATAAAAGAGGTTAATTTAGCTCACAGATCTGGAGGTTCAAAGGCACTGGCATGAGCTTAGCTCTGGTGAGGGCCTCATGGTGGATGGTATCACAAAGGTGGGGTATGTGTGGAAGGAAGAGATCACCTAGTGAGACAGGAAGCCAGAACGTGGAACAGGGATCAGGCTCACTCTTTTTATAACAATCTTCTTTGAAGAATTAACTCAGGTTCCCATGAGTACTACCTCAATTCTTTCCGAGGGCAATGCACCAATGACCTAAACACCTCCCACTAGGCTCCACCCCTTAAAGATGCCACTGCCTCTTAACAGCACCGCACTGCAGACCAAGCTTCTAACACATGAACCTTTGGGGCCAAACCACTTCCAGACCACCGCAGAGCCCGCCTTGCAGTGTGGCTGCTTCTGTCCACTATTGCCATCATAATACCATGTGAAACACCACCTCAAGTGCACTAGCTGACCACAGTCGGCATGGATTTTTTTTGCCCATGGGTCCGTGGGTTGGCGGGGCAGCTCTGTTTCGGTTACCTATTGGCTGGGCTGGGCTCCAGGCTTTGGGCTAGTGTTGGTCTGCTTCACATGTGCCTCATCCTCTGTGGACTGGTGACTCCAGAAGACATGCTCTCAACGAAAACAACGCAAGCGCCAGAGGGTGAGCAGGAACGCCATGCTTCCTAAGGCCTTGGCTTGGAGTTGGCAACTCTTTCACATGGTTTTAGCCTAAATGAGTCACCTGGCCAGGCTCTATGTCAAAGGGTGGAAAAATAAACTCTGCCGCAAGGGCCAGGGCAGTGAATATTTGCTGAGAGGAACCCACACTATTCCAGACACTTTGGGTAAGTTACTCGGCATCACCAGTCCTTGGAATTCCTTATGTATGATTACAGGCCTGGGGTTGTCCAATGGCCTCCCCATCCCCAATTCTCTATGATTCCCCAACCCTGTGGTGGGGTTGGGGGAAGTCAATTTAGGACTGCCCAGGTTCCTTAGGGGTCCCAGAACTCCACAGTAAGCTGGGGTCGAGGGTTACTATCTAGGCTCCTATTCCTTTAATCCATTGGGCCTCTCACAAGCCTGGTACCAAATCCCACTCTCCCCCATCTACAGCCTTAGCCATTAGCCATTGACGCCAAAGCTCCCCATCTCCTTGGTCCCCCTGAAACTCCCACTCACAGAGTTCATTCCTGGACTATGCCCGGCACACGGTCCCAGCTCCAAACCCCCTTCCTTTTTGGTTGAAACTCTGCCCTCTTCTTCACCCCAAGAGAAATTCTAGTTCCCATCCAGCCCCAATCCCAGGACCCCCCACCCCAGACCCCAACACCAGATGTCCTTATTTTAGACTCCACAAAAAAGGAAATTAAAAGCCAACCCGCCGAGTGCGCAGCTCTGGGGATTTGCTTCCCCCTCTTCATCAGCCAGGCGAGGTGCCATGGCTCCTTCATGCCACGTGAGTGGAGACCCAGTCCCGGCAGGCGTGTTCCTGCTCTGGTTGCCTTTAAATTGCTCTTCCCTGGGCCAGTTTCCCTCTTTTCTCTCCAGCCTCCGCCTCCATCGCGGGGCTCCTGGCTCTCTCTAATGCATCCTTTTGTGTTGCTGCAAATTGCTTCCAGTTCCAGCAAAGTAGGTCTCGGCTTTGCATAAAGTCCACGTTCTCTGGCCCTGGAGGGACTGGCCGTCCACT
>PVJS01027475.1:0-26188 GCA_004027185.1 Glis glis | reverse complement strand
GGTTGATGAGTCTCACTACTTGCTGAGACTGTCCTCAAACCTGTGATCCTCCTGTCTCAGCCTCCCAAGTACTGGGATTACAACTGATTTGTGTGTGTGTGTGTGTGTGTGTGGTACTGGGAATTGGACCCAGGGGCATTCTACCTCTAAGCTATACCCCCAGTCCTATTTTTTATTCTTTATTTTGAAACAGGGTCTCACTAAGTTGCAGAGGGCCTCAGTAAATTGCTGCAGCTGGTTGCAAACCTGTGATCTCCTGTCTCAACCTCCCAAGTAATGGGATTACAAGTGTACATCACCACACCTGGTGAACTGATTTATTTATTTATTTATTTATTTTTATTTTTTTAAATTTTTGTGGTACTGGTGATTGAACCCAGGGGCACTCTACCTCTGAACTCTATTCCAGCCCTATTTTATACTCTTTATTTTTTGAAACAGGGTCTCACTAAGTTTCGGAGGGCCTAAGTAGCTGAGGCTGGCCGCGAACCTGCGATCCTCCAGTCTCAGCCTCCCAAGTACTGGGATTACAAGCGTGCGCCACCACGCCCTGCTGAACTTACTGATTTTAATGCTGCTTATTTGGCTGTTGTCCAAGTACCTCAGTTGGTTTTGTCAGGAGAACTTGGATGTCCTTCTAGCAAGTTATGGCATAACTCCTTTTGGTTAAATGGTACATATTTAGCATTGTCTTGTATTGAAACTTTCCATACCTCCTGTTAAGAAATAAAATCTTGGGCTGGGAGGATAGCACAGTGGTAGAGTCCTTGCCTAGTATATGCAAGGCCCTGGGTTTGATCCTCAGTACCACACAAAAAAAATCTTATCAAATTAACCATATTTAAATATAATCTTGATTCTGGGCAAGCCATGTGATGTGGCACATGCCTGTAATCCCAGCTACTTGGGAAGCCGAGGGAGGAAGACCTCAAGTTCAAGGCCAGCCTGGGCAATGTAGCAAGACCCAGTCTGAATATAAAAGGCTAGGAATGTAGTTCAGTGGTAGCAAACTTGCCTAGCATGTGTGAGGCTCTGGTTTCAATCCCCAACACTGCAAAAAATAATAAATCTTTATAGAGTTGGTAGAAAAAAATTTGCTCTAAACACAACCAACAATAAATATTGTTATTAAAACATTTCTATATCACGAGGAATAATGTAGGTATGCTAATTCATTGTAATATTTCTATTTGACTTTTTTTTCTATTTGACTTTTCTAAATGTGAAAAAAAAAGAATAAGGCCATTTGTTAAACATATCCAAATGATTTGTAAGGATGTTTGGGTGGTTGGTTAATTTTCTAGTCACTCTCTTTAGGTCACAATTCATCATTCAACAGTGTAGCTCAAACTTAAAGTAGTTGGAAATCCCTGGGGAGTTTTGTTCAAAATGCTGGTTCTGCCAGGTGTGGTGGTATATGCCTGTAATCCCAGTACTTGGGAGGCCAAGATAGGCAGGTTCAAGGATAGCTTTAGCAATTTAGGGAGAACCTATTTCAAAGTAAAAAATAAAAACGGGCTGGGAGTATATACACCCTGGGTTTAATCCCCAGTACCAAAAAAGGAGAACAGAAATGGCAGATGTATCCATTTTTATATAAAGAGGGGATAGACCCATCCATGGTGGCACATGATTGTAGTTCCAGTTCTTGGGAAGCTCAGACAGGATTGCAGGTTTGAGGACAGTTTCTGCAATTTAGCCAGAATAAAAAGGGCTGGTGCTGTAGCTCAGAGGTAGAAATCCTTTGGGTTCAGTCCTCAGCACCACACACAAAAAATAGTCGGGCATGGTGGCGCACACCTATACTGTAATCCCAGTACTTGGGAGGCTGAGATAGGAGGTTCACAGGACAGCCTCAGCAAGTAGTGAGACTCTCATCAACTTAGCGAGACCCTGTTTCAAAATACA
This sequence comes from Glis glis, assembly GCA_004027185.1. Taxonomy (NCBI): domain Eukaryota; kingdom Metazoa; phylum Chordata; class Mammalia; order Rodentia; family Gliridae; genus Glis; species Glis glis. The sequence goes on along the minus strand of PVJS01027475.1, from coordinate 24,280 downwards.
AATAAAATAGGACTGGGGGTGTCACTTGGAGGTACAATGCCCCTAGGTTCAATCCCCAGTACCCAATAAATAAATAAATAAAATGAAGAGCTAGATAACTGATAATATCTAATTTTCATACTATAGATGAAGTATGGAAAAACAAATATTCTGCAGTTTGCTTTTTTATGACAAACTTTTTTAAAATAGTGGGTTAATAATACCTACTAACTGTGGTATGAGTTCTATGTACTGGGCTCTCTACTAAGGCATTTTACATGTAATCCACAACCCTACAAGGTAGGTACTATGGTCAGTGCTTTACATGTAAGAAACTCAGAGATTGAGGGTAAGTAACATGGTATTTGTAGCTAGTAGCTACCTTCTTATAAGTGGCAAAGCCCGGAATCAAACCCTGTTCTGACTCCCAAGTGTACGTTTTTAACTACTAGATTAGAAGTAGACATACCATGAGATTAGAATTCAATGATATATTTTATATTTACTTTAAGACTCCTTAAATTATGTCTAAAATAAAACCATACTAATCTGAATTTAAAATAGGCTAGGGGTATGGTTCACTGGTAGAACGCCTGTCGGGCATCATATACAAGACCCTGGGTTCTATCTCTGGATACAAGAAAGGGAAAATTGTTTTGTCCAAGGTTAAGAATTATTTAGGATTTTTTTTCTTGTGCTTTATGTTGATAGTTATTCATTTTGCTTTTCTTTCAACATTCACTTGTAAAAATTTAGACCAAAATATCATATTGGAGTTTGGTCTCTTAAGAAAACATGTTTTGAGCCAGGCGTGGTGGCGCACGCCTGTAATCCCAGTACTTTGGGAGGCGGAGACCGGAGGATCCGGGTTCGCGGGGGCCTCAGCGCTCTCTCTCTCTCTCTCTCTTTCTCCCTGTCTCTCTCTCTCTCTCTCTCTACCTAGTGAGGCCCTCCGCAACTTGGTGAGACCTGGTTTCAAAATAAAGTATAAAAAAATAGGGCCAGGGGTATAGCGCAGAGGTAGAACGCTCCTGGGTTCAATCCCCGGTACTGCAAAAAAAAAAGAAAACATGTTTTGGAGCCAGGCGTGGTGGTGCACGCTTGTAATCCCAGTACTTGGGAGGCTGAGACTGGAGCATCTGGGTTCAGGGCTAGTCTCAGCTACTTAGTGAGGCTCTCTACAATTTAGTGAGACCCTGTTTCAAAATAAAGAATAAAAAATAGGGCTGAGGATGTAGCTCGGAGGTAGAATGCCCCTGGGTTCAATCCCCAGTACCGCAAAAAAAAAAAAAAAAGGAAAACATGTTTTGGAACCGGGCGTGATGGCACATGCCTGTGATCCTAGTACTTGGGAGGCTGAGACAGGAGGATCGCAGGTTCCTGGACAGCCTCAGCAACCTAGTGAGATCCTGTTTTGTAATAAAAAATAAAATAGGGCTGGGGGTATAGCTCAGAGGTAGAATGCCCTTGGGTTCAGTCCCCAGTACCAAAAAAGAAAACATGTTTTGGGCTAGGATGTAGCTCAGTGGTAGATAGAACAGTTGCCTAGCATGAGTGAGGCCCTGGGTTTCCTACCAAAAAAAAAAAAAAAAGGCAAACTAGTTTTTACCTAGGCAAGTGCTAATGTTTCAGCATTTGAAATTGCTAGTATATTAAGCTATCTTATTTTTAATTTCAGTCCTTCTGCATTTTTCAAGGTCATAATGAAAGAATTTGTTAAAGGACCTCACTTATCAGACTGGAGTGTGTGTGTATGCACATACAACATACAGAATTAGAACAGAAGCAGTAAGCTCAGCCCTAAAATTGGTGGGGTAAAGAACCTGCTCTCCTTATACATTCTTATAAAAAATGGCTCTTTCCTGATACAGGAGGAAAGGTTGTTGTAAAACTTTTTTTTGTGATACCGCGGATTAAACCCAGGGACAGTCTATGTCTGAGCTACACCCCCAGTCCTATTTTATTTTTGTTTTTGAAACAGGGTCTTGCTAAGTTGTTGAGGACCTCACACTTGCAATCTTCCTGTCTCAGCCTCTGAAGTACTGGGATTAAAGGCATGTGCTACCATGCCTGGCTATGCCCAGCCCTATTTTGTTCTTTCATTTTGAAACAGGGTATCACTACGTTACAGAGGTCCTCACAAAGTTGTCCAGACTGTCGTTGAACCTCTGATCCTTCTGTCTCAGCCTCCCAAGTACCGGGATTACAAGTGTATGCCACCACGCCCAGCTTTCTTTTTTTTTAATGTGGTTTTAGATTAGGGTATTTTCATTTTTGCTTTTCTATTTCATGAGCATCTGGATCATGTAGAAAACTAGGTCAACAGTAAGTCTGCTAATTTATAAGGACTCGTAATACCTTGCTTCTAGAATTTTATGTAATTTGGCTCATTTCTAAACTAATTGGGTATTTCAGAATAGAATCAAGAAATTCTCAGAACTCACCAATCTTAAACTTATGATCCTATAATAGTAATATTAAGACGCCTTGAGGGAGGAGTGAAATTATTATTCTTTACCAAGCCTAAGCTCGCAGCTCGGTTCTTTCAGTTTATTATCAGTTGATATCTCTCTCTCTCTCTCTCTCTCTCTCTCTCTCTCTCTCTCTCTCTCTTTCTCTCGGAAAATTAGCTCTGAACACAGTTGTCACAAGGCTGCTTTTGTTTGGGGTAGACTACAGGTCTGCCAGAGAGATTATCAGTGATGCTAAATACTACATTTATAAAAGATCTCACCAATAAAGTTACTATGTTGTTCTTTTAAAAATGACATTTAAGTAAAGGTTAAGATTGGTCAAAACAAAGATAACATACTTCGGAAAATGTTCTCTATGATCCTCTCTGGGGCAGTGTTTACATGTATACAGATGTACAGTGGCCTTGAAGAAAGAAGTTTGAGTCATTGTTCTCCAGCAGCTGAACATTTAACATGAATTATTCTTAATATAGAATTCATGCAATTTTGTTTACCAACATCTTTTGGGGAAAAAAATTTAAATAATTCTAAAAAAAACCCCAAACTGAAGCCCCATCCTGTCTGGTAATGTTGAAAACTTTAAATTTGAATCTGCTTTTATTAATGTTAATATAGTAGTTTTCACCTTAAAGATTGCAAGCCAGGTGTGGTGGTGCTCACCTGTAATCCTAGTATTTGGGAGGCTGAGATAGGAGGATTACAGGTTTGAGGCCAACACCAGCAATTTAGTGAGGCTCTATTTCAAAAATAAAAAAAAATAGGACTGGGGGTGTAGCTCAGAGATAGAATGCCCCTGGGTTCAATCCCCAGTATCCCCCACACACACACAAAGCAAAATCTGTCTACAATGTGAGATTTCAGCATAATTGTAGAAATTACCAAAAATATCCATCCCGAATTTTATCCTTGAGAAGTATTATAAAAGTAATTAACTTTTCTTTTCAGAAAGTATAGTAGCATCTGGATCAGCCCTGTAAATGCTTAGGATTGCTCTTATACATCAGCCAAAAGCAAATAGCTAAAAGTTAGCTGTTTATTGACTATCATTAAGTCCAATTTATACCTAACTTTTTCTTTTTTTTCTTGTACTTGTGATTTTTGTCATATGTTTACTAAACATCTTGTGATTTAAGATTTCCTTTTACCAGTTTCAAGTTATCTCTTAGAGGGTCTCAGGATTTGTATTAAGTTATTTTTAATAAAAATGGAGCCAGGCTGCCGTATTTTATCAGCAACTGTTATGGTTTTACATGGAATTCAATCTTACTGTCTTAACTTTTTCTTTCCAGATTGGAGTTCTTATTCTTTGAAGGTAAAACCACTCTATTTCTGTGAATACTTCTGAGCTGCCCTGTTTTGTACTTTCCTGCTTTCTTTTGTCTTTGAAGTGGCTGCTGGAAGGTTATGAAGTATGCTAGGTGCATATATGACCGTGTTTGTGTGTAGTGTTGACTATCCTATTTCTAAATGCCTTCCTGATTACCCTCACTTGTTATCTCTCTGTTTGTGTGTGTTTTAGAAGTGGGCATTATTGTTCCCATTTCACTTCATAACTCATGATTTGCCTGGGTTAGGGTCATAGAATAAAGATAAAGGAGATCTAGAACGTCTGATCATTCTTCTTTCACCTGAATTCCTGGAGAAAGCCTATAGTGGTATGCATGAGCAAAGTTAAATGGCATCCTGATTTCTATGATAATAACAGCCTATGTGTACATATGATTAGTAAGCAACCAGTAGTATAAGAACTGGGAATTAATGACTAGAAGGTATTAATCAAAGTCAGACTGGCACTAGTTAAGCTTAGCTCCAAAGATAGATCAACTTCAGAATTCCAAACATAATCTGACTAACAAGGAGCCTTCAGTTGTTTTGTAGTTCCATCTAGCCATGTTCTGCCTAAGAAGTTCCTAATTACAGATAAGTTGCTATTCAAAGCCAAGGCACTAGTTGCCATTTTTCGCTTTCTCCCCCCACCCCTGGCCCACACAATGGGAATTGATCCCAGGGGTGTTCTACCACTGAGCTACATCTCCAGCCCTTTTTATTTTTTATTTTTTGGTACTGGGGATTGAACCCAGAGGCATTCTACCTCCAAGCTATACCACCAGCCTGATTTTCTTATATGGAAACAAGGTCTCCTAGGTTGCTGAGAGTCTTGCTAGTTGCTGAGGTTGGCTTCGAACCTGTGATCCTCCTGTCTCAGCCTCGCAAGTACTGTGATTACAGGCGTGCAACACCGCGCCTGACTCCCAGCCCTTTTTATTTTGAGACAGAGTCTCACTAAAATTACCCAGGTTGAACTTGAACTTGTGTTCCTCCTGCCTCAGCCTTCTGAGTACCTCCTGAGTCATTCCTGAGTTGCTGGATTACAGGTGTGGGCCACCAGGCCTGGCCAGTTGCCTTTTTTCTTCGAATCACTGTCCTTGGTTATGTATGACAAAATTGAGTAAACTTTCCAAACTTTTCTATCCTTTGCTGACTGTTTGATCCACCATATATTTTTCCTTTAGGAACTTCATCAACTTTTAGGACTCTACTGGATTTTACAGCTTCCCAAATCATCTAACCCGAATCTTTTCATTCCCATTTCATACGTGCCTTCCGATCACTTGGAACTTGATAATGGTAAAAATACTTACCAGCATTTGTTCACTTAAAATTTGGTAAATACATGTTTTTAGCATTGTGGAAGCATTAGGCTACAGGGGGAACAGTTGACACAGGACAAAACCAAGAATTATATACTTTGGGAATACCTTTTTGTGTGTATATATGGTGATGAAGATCAAACCCAGGGCCTTGCATATGCTGGGCAGGCACTCTAGCACTGAGCCATGTCCCTAGCCCCTGGGAACACCCACAGATTGCAATCTCCATAGTTCTTCTGTTGGATTTACTTTTTTTTTTTTTTCGGTACTCAGAATTGAACCCAAGGGCATTCTACCTCCGAGCTCCACCCCCAGCCCTATTTTTTATTCTTTATTTTAAAACAGGGTCTCACTAAGTTGCGAAGGACCTCACTAAGTAGCCGAGGCTAGCTGCGAACCCAGATCCTCCTGTCTCTGCCTCCCAGGTACTGGGATTATAAGCATGTACCACCACCAGTTCTTCTTGATGTCTTTCTCATAATTTCTCTAGTCATTAATCTACTATCCTTAGGTTGTGGTTATGTGTATGGGGGGGGGGCTACTGGGAATTGAACCCCTGAGCTACACCTCCAGCACTTTTTTTATTTTGAAACAGGATCTTGCTGAGGCTGGCCTTGAACCTGTGATCCTTCTACTTCGTCCTCCCAAGTACTGGGATTATAGGCGTGCATCACCATGCTTGTGTCTTAAGTGGTGTTTTTTAATCTTTTCTAGAAGAATGATTTGGAATCAATGTAGAAACAAATATCAGACCAGCCATAAGAAGTACCAGTCGTACTTTAGTACTTGATTGGAATCCTACCAATTGATTAGAAAACTTACATTAAAGAGGAAGCTGGGTGTGGCTGAGACAGGAGGATCACAGGTTCAAGGACAGCCTCAGCAAGTAGTGAGACTCTCAGCAACCTAGTGAGACCCTGTTTCAAAATAAAAATAAAATAGGGCTGGGATTGTAGCTCGGAGGTAAAATGTCTCTGGGTTCAATTCCCAGTACCACAAAAACAAACTTAGAAAAAAGTAACCAGCATTTACATCAGATTCTGGCAATATTCAATTTTAGAGGACCATTTTTATGTTTGATAGTCTAAATACTGAAACTATGGCAGTAAAGTAGTCCCCGTATATAGCTAATGTTCTATTAAAACAAAAAATTCATATTTTATTTGCTTGATGAATCCCAATATCCAAGACTTCTAGGTTAGGTAGCATTGCTGTGAGCCTTTTTCTAATTCTTACTATATTTGTTCTGCACAATTGTTATATTAATTGTCAGTACCAACATTCCCACCATATTATAGTATCTAATCTAAATTATGGAGATTTCAGACCCTGCATATAGTTTCCTGGCATCTTCCTTTCAGACTTTGTATTTCTGTCCCAAACTGACTGCAATGCTGTCTGTGCCTTTCATATGCCGACTTACTGCCCATTGCCTCTTCACCTTGCTTTATTGGAGTAACCTATGTGATAGTTTGGCAACAAATTTGGACAGAACCTTATTGTTTCGATGCTGTGAGGGAAAAAAAATCTATTAAGCAAATGTAGAAGGGCCAGCATTAGTCATATGAGAGTTGAAGGTAGATGTTTTAAGACTCAACCTAGTGACTCAAAGGGAACTTGAGAAGATTTCTCTGCTCTTGACTAATATAGAGCAGCCTCTTGCTTCACAGTTGTCAAAGCCCCACTTCATGGAAGGTCACAGACCAAATGGCAGAAAAACAGCCCAGTTGGCCAGTCCTGGCCCACTCCTAAAAATTGCATAGGTGGATATATATCATGCTGTTGTATTTTCTGAAAGCAAAAGCACTGTGGTGGTGTAATCTGTGCCTGTATTGTTATAGTCGTCCGTCTGTGGGGGCCGTGTTTAAAGTCCTTTCCCATAATCATGGTCATAAACTCCCTTAGATAAAGTTTGTTAGACCTGCTTCCTTACGACCTCTGCGTTCTAGCTGTTTCTTCTTGGGGAAATTAAAGTACAAATAAATAAACTTCTTAATATTTTGACCTTACCTTTGATATCTAGTGAACCCCCCCACCACGGCCTTTATATTGACTTTGGTACAATAACTGAGTCATCAGCAGGAAAACTGAGGCCTAGAAAGGTTAACTGATGTTTATGCTGCTAGGTTTTTACAAAGCAAGTACTAGAATTAACGTTTCTGCTTTTTTTTTTCTTTTCATTGTTATCTCTCTACAAGTATATATTAAGTTTTTTAGAATTAGAGACAAAGTATTTCCTTCAGTTAGACTTGTGGGGAGATTTTAAAGACAAAAAGAACACAAAATTTATGTTTTTAAGGTGTAATTTGCTGTTGTATGCTTCTGTTGCCCCTGCCTTTAGCTTTAATACCTTCTTTAACATGTTTTGTGATTGATAAATGTGTGTTTCTTTGTATGTACAAAATCTTTTGTTTTGTTTTTCTGAAACATGGTCTGGCTGAGTTGCTGAGGCTAACCTCAAACCTGTGATACTCCCGTCTCAGCCTCCCAAGTACTGGGATTACAGGTGTGCACCATCATGCCCGACAAGCTTTAGTTTCTTCCTTAAGAGGAAAGGAATACCAGAAGTTTTAAGTTCAAGTAGCTTGGTGGATTTGATTGTCCCCTCAGCAAACCATAGTATCACTTGATGCCAGGTAAGAGGAAAGTGCTACCTTATATTTTGTGTTAGCTATTTCTATGTAAAGAGAGTGGTTTAAAGAATTTACCTGAGCGGGGCATGGTGCCATATGCTTGTAACCCCAGTACTTGGGAGGCTGAGATAGGAGGATCACAGGTTCGTGGCCAGCCTCAGCAACTTGTGAGGCCCTCCACAACTTAGTGAGACCCTGTTTCAAAATAAGGAATAAAATGGGGCTGGGGGTGTAGCTCAGAGGTAGAATGTCCCTGGGTTCAATTCCCAGTGCCAAAAAAAAAAAAAAGAATTTACCTGAGAGTCCAGGAGTGTGAAGTATCATTAGATATATTGTCAAGTCCCAAACTTGCAAATTCCATTCAGGGAGCTTCTCAGGGCGATCCCTGCTTTTGCCCTTGCAAAAATGCAAACTATAAAACAATATTTCAGTATATTATAAATTAAGTTTTATGAAATAAATATGTCCTCCATTTCATTCTAATAGCATTTGTTAGGTGCTTCCCCCTAAGTTTACACAGGTAGGTAGTGGTTGAGCCATAATCCAACAGACTTGAAAAATAGAGCCCCAAAGTCTTGTACATTAAGGATTTTTACTTTGGGTAAAGTGTTTTTTGGTATTCTTTACCTTTCCTTCTCTCCTGAACTACATGATCTATTTTGTATTTTTTTCCTGTATTTAAGCTTTTAACTTTTGTAATTCTTTCTTTTTTCTTTTCTTTTTTTTTTTTTTCTTCGCAGTACTAGGGATTAAACCTAGGGACATTCTATCTCCAAGCTATACTCCCAGCCCTATTTTTATTTTTATTTTGAAATGGGGTATCACTATTTTAATGAGTCTCACTATTTGCCGAGGCTGTCTTTGAACCTGCAATCCTTCTGTCTCAGCCTCCCAAGTACTGGGATTACAAGTGTGCATCACCACGCCCAGCTCTTTTATTCTTTTTCAGAGGGTTTCCATATCCTCAGGTGCAGAAACTCTGAAAATTCATAAGTTTAGAAATTATATAAGACACTTCAGAATAATTATACTTCATTGACCTATATCTTGTTTAGGAAATTTTCATTTTGAATTATGTTACTTAGAGGGAGAGTTATTAAAGTATTCCTTTGCCCATTTGTGATAAATTTTAGATTTCCTACACTTTGTGAGGAGATATTATAAAGATTTGGTAAGGAACAATTTGATTTTGTATGTCTCAAGTGTTTCGCATTCAGTCGCATATTTGAGTTTATTTTATTCTGGCCTTTTTTTCTAAAACTCCCTGGTGGTTCCCTTTGTAGTATTAACTGAAAATCCTTGTGCTGATGTTAATTTTGATCTTTTTTTCTACTAGCATTTATTGGAGCACTCAGACTTGAAGAAGGTCATGGGTAAAAAATATAGTCTAAAACATTTTATAACATTAGGGTTATGAAAATTTTCTTATTTAGTTGCATACTTGTCACTTGTAATCTAAAAGATATTTACAGAACAATTTAGCTGGGCGTGGTTGTGCATGCTTGTAATCCCAGTACTTGGGAGGCTGAGACAGGAGGATCGCAGGTTTGTGGCCAGCAACTTAGTGAGACCTTATTTCAAAATAAAGAATAAAAAATAGGACGGGGGGTGTAGCTCGGAGGTAGGATGCCCTGGGTTCAATCTCCAGTACCACAAAAACAACAACCAAAAAATTTAAGTTGTATAGTTTAAGCCAAAATAATTATGTATATTTCAGTTCTCTTATTTTTATAAAGTATTTATAGTATTATTTTATAAATAATTTATAGTATCAATAATCCTTAAGGTCAAAAAAGCCCCATGTTACCTTAGGACATGCTTAAGACAAAGTGTTTTCTCTCTGAAAAAAAAAGTTTTTTTTTTTTGCAGTACCAGGGATTGAACCCAGGGGCTTCTACCTCTGAGCTACACCCCCGGCCCTATTTTTTATACTTTATTTTGAAACCAGGTCTCATGAAGTTGCGGAGGGCCTCACTAAGTAGCTGAGGCTGGCTGCGAACCCGGATCCTCCGATCTCAGCCTCCCAAGTATTGGGATTACAAGCGTGCGCCACCACGTCCGGCTTCTCTCTGAAATTTTATACAGATTTGAATTACTTAATTGTAAAGTGAATAGCAAATGTTAATATAAAACTCATTTTAAATTGATCAGAATCAAACCTATATCATCCAGGAATGCTTTCTTATATCATTTCTTTCACATACCCAAGACAAGTCTGCTTCTGTGAACCCTGCATATTCTTGTAAATTACAGAAGACCAAAAAACCTTAGGGGTGACTTACTCTTTATCTTAAAGTTCTTTATCTTCATAAAGTTGATTTTAAACAACCTTTAAAAGGCTTATAAGCTGGGTACTGTGACACACACCTGTAATTCCAGCTACTCAGGAGGCTGAGGCAGGAGGATCTCAAGTTTGAGACCAGCCTCAGCAACTAGCAAGACCTTGTCTCAAAATAAAAAGGGCAGAAGTGTAATTCAGTATAAAGTGCTGCTGGGTTCAAACCTCACCACAAAAAATAGTAAAGCATATTAGGATATACCACACATTCTTAAATTTTAATTTAGTGACACCAAGAATGTTTGAAGTGTCAATACATAAATTATTCTGTCAAATATTCTTTGAAAACTATCTCTAGTGTTTTTTACTTGGAGTTCCTTAAAGTTTGTTAAACTCTGTTCACTTAAAGTATAATGCCTAGTTAACAATTGAAAAGTACCAGGATCTTGTGTAGAGTCTGTAAGAACACAAGCTTCTGCGTGTGCATGATATCTGCTTTTTGTTTTCCTACTTTGCCTTGATAATCAAAGCTGTAAGAACAAGGCTCTGATGGGGATCTAGGAAAGGTTGAGGGTAAGAATATATAAATATTCCACTTGCTGGGCATGGTGGCACATGCCTGGAATCCTAGTACTTGGGAAGTTGGGACAGGAGGAACACCGTTTTGTGGCCATCAGCAATTTAGAGAGGCCCTTAGCAACTTAATGAGATCCTGTTTCAAAATAAAAAATAAGTGGGACATGGTGGTGCACGCCTATAATCCCAGTACTTGGGAGGCTGAAACATGAGGATTGCAGGTTTGAGGACAGCCTCAGCAAATTAGCGGGGCTCTTAGCAATTTAGCAAGACCCTGTTTCAAAATAATAAAATAGGGCTGGAGGTAGAATGCCCCTGGGTTCAATCCTCACTACCACAATAAAATAAAAATAAAATAGGACTGAGGGTATAGCTCAGAGGTAGAATACCCCTGGATTCAGTCCCCAGTGTGTGGTGATGCATGCCTGTAATCCCAGTACTTGGGAGGCTGAGATAGGAGGATCACAGTTTCAAGACCAGCCTCAGCAACTTAGTGAGACTCAGCAATCTAGCAAGACCCTGCTTGCAAATAAAAAGGCTGAGGGTATAACTCAGAAGTAGACCTCTGAGTTTAGTCCCCAGTACAAGAACAAAAATCCCAATTTGTTCCTATTTACAGTAACCTAAGATAACAAAAAATTGAGAATTTCACCTAGATATCAGGTAGAACCATTAATTTATTAAATAACTTACTTTAAAGGAAAGAAAAGTTAATGGCCGGGCGTGGTGGTGCACATTTGTAATCCCAGTACTTGGGAGGCTGAGACAGGAGGATCACAGGTTTGTGGCCAGCCTCAACTACTTAGTAAGGCCCTCTGCAACTTAGTGAGACCCTGTTTCAAAATAAAGAATAAAAAATAGGGCTGGGGTTGTAGCTCAGAGATAGAATGCCCCTGGGTTCAATCCCCAGTACCAAAAAAATAAGTTCATGGAGGAAAGAAGGTGCTGGTTGAGAGCAATCAGAAAGATGGAGGGGTGTGGTGGCACATACCTGTAATCCTAGGACTTGGAATGCTGAGAAAGGATGACAGGTTCGAGGACAGCCTGAGCAACTTAGCAGGACCTTATTTCAAAATAAAAAGTAAAATGGGGTTGGGGGCTATAGTGTAGGGGTAGAATGCCCCTGGATTCAATATCTAGTACTAAAAGACATAAAGATGATAAGCATTACTTATATAAGAAATATATACCATTTTCATAGTCAATTTAAAAATTTGTAGAGTTGGGATGTAGCTCAGTGTTAGAGCTCTTGCCTAGCATGTGTGAGGCCCTGAGTTCCACCTCTAGCACCACAAAAAAATTAAATTTTTTGGTGGTCCTGGGGATTGAACTCAAGGGCATTCTACCTCTGAGCTACACACCCAGCCATATTTCATTCATTAATTTTTTTAGTTTGAAACAGGGTCTCCCTAAGTTGTGAGGGCCTCACTAAATTGCTGAGGCTGACCTTGAATCTGCAATCCTCCTGTCTCAGCCTCCCAAGTACTGGGATTACAGGCATGCCCGGCAAGTTTTAATTTTTGAAAAAGAAATAAAGATAGTAAGCATCTTTTAAATTAGTTTGTCAGTAACTGGGTGTGGTGGCACACACTTGTAATCTCAATTATTTGTGAGGCTGAGGCTAAAGAACTGCAAATTTGTGGCCAGCCTGGGCAATTTAATGAGACTCTGTCTCAAAAGGGGATGTAGCTCAATGGGAGAGCACTTGTCTGCCATGTGCAAGGCCCTGGGTTCAGTCCCTAACATTGCCAGTAAAAAAATCAGCCAAGTGTGGTGGCACATGCCTATAATCCCAATACTTGGGAGGCTAACACAGGAACATCACAGGTTTGAGGTCAGCCTCAACAACGTACTGAAGCCCTCAGCAACTTAATGAGATCCTGTTTCAAATGAAAAATAAAATAAGAGCCAGGTATGGTACATACCTGTAATACCAGTATTTGGAAGGCTCAGACAAGAAGAATTGCAGGTTCGTGGCCAGCCTCAGTAACTTAGCGAGGCCCTCTGCAACTTAGATCCTATTTCAAAATAGAAAATAAAATAGGGCTGGGGTATAGCTTGGAAGTAGAATGCCCTTGGGTTCAATCTCCAGTACCACAAAAATAAATAAATATAAAAAATAAAAAAGCTTGGAGATAAATAAATAGCTTGGAGATAGAATGCCCTTGGTTCAATCTCCAGTACCACCAAATAAGAGTAAAAAAGAAAAGAATTAGTCTGTCAGATATTCAGTAGGTTTTCAGGAATTGGCCTGTTATATAAAGCAAAGAAAAACAATATAAGCACTACAAGAATAGTATGGACATTTGAAATTGTGTCTGTTTATTTATTTATTTGTTTGTCTCTTTGTTTTTGCAGTACTGGGGATTGAACTTGGGCATTCTACCTCTGAGCTATACCCCCAGCCCTATTTTTCGTTCTTTATTTTGAAAAAGGGTCTCACTAAGTTGCGGAGGGCCTCACTAAGTAGCTGAGGGCCTCACTAAGTAGCTGAGGCTGGCCGCAAACCCCAATCCTCTGGTCTCAGCCTCCCACGTACTGGGATTACAAGCGTTGGGCCACCACGCCCAACTGTGTCAAATTTATTTTTAAAGTTGCAGCCCAGATTGCATAGTAATAACTAACAAGGTTCATTCAAGTTCAGTGTTTTATTTTGGTGGTACTAGGGGTTGATTCCAGGGGCATTCTACCTCCAAGCTACACTCCCAGACCTATTTTTATTTTTATTTTAATTTGAAACAGGGTCTCAGGTTGATGAGAGTCTCACTACTTGCTGAGACTGTCCTCAAACCTGCTATCCTCTTGTGTCAGCCTCCCAAGTATTGGGATTACCGGTGTGCCCCACCATACCCGGCCAAGTTCAGACTTTTTTAACGCCTTTGCTTTAGCATTTTTTTTAAAGTTACTTGAAAGTTCAGTTTAGATTGAAAAATAAAGGCTTGATTAATGGGTGGTGGTACTAGGGTTTGATTAAAGTATGATGGTATTAGAATGCATATATTAGTATTTCATGAAAAAAGTCAAGAGAGCCATAACTAATTTGCCAATGATTTAAAAATAATGGTGGAGCTGGGCACAATGGTGCACACCTATAATCCCAGTACTTGAGAGGCTGAGACAGGAGTTTCACGGGTTTGAGACCAGCCTCAGCAATTTAATGAGACCCTGTTTCAAAATAAAAAGTAAAATAGGGATAGGGGAGTAGTTCAGTGGTAGAATCCCCCTGGTTCAATACTCAGTATCACAAAAAATAAATAAAAAATAAAAGATAATTGTTGTCTAGGGATGTAGCTCAGTGGTAGTGCCTGCTTAATATGTGCAAGGCTCTGGGTTCAATCCTTAGTACCTCAAAAAAAAAAAGGTGACATTTCCCTTTGAAAGTTTAGGTTATTAGCCTTTGATCCAGGAAACTACAGCAGCTCCAGTCACTACTTCTACATCTCCACCCAAAGGAAAGGTGAAATCACCCTGCTGGAAAGTAACCTGCATTCACTTTTTCCCCGACAGTCTGCTGGTGACCGCGATTCCTAAGGTTGACTCTTGGGACAAAAACAAGAAGAAAGGGAGGAGAGGTAACCAGATAGTCTCTGGGTGATAATTTTCATGAAAACTCATAGTTCTTTTTACTATATAGTTAGTTTCAACACTGATTATTTTCCTTATAATTTCCGGGACCTTGGAGCAGTGTCTTTTTAAAGTGGGGAAAAATACCTACAAATGTTAGGAGAAGAGAATTATGAAAAAAGAAAGAAAGAAAAACAAGGGGCTGAGGGACAGTTTGGTGGTAGAGTGCTTGCCCAGCATGCACAACGCCCTGGGTTCCATTCCCAGCACTGGGGGTAGGGGTGAGGGCTGTAGGGAATGGAATAAGGGTCAGCATTGGGAGGTAGGGAATGGTATAAAATAATTTATAGTCTGATTTGCCGTGTGGATTACTTCAATGTAAAATGAGTGTTTCATCTCTTAAGCATGCAGTTGGGGACCAATGGGAAGACAGCTTGGAGGAAGATCTGCAGCAGATATGCTGTATCCAGGTAGTAGGAAAAACTGTTAAACAGCGCTGGTCCTTCAGTCCAAGAGCAGCAGCATTTCCAGAGGAGGACTCTGTAAATCTTGAGTCTCCTCACCTTCCCCACCATTAGGCTGCCAGTAGGATAAGGATTCATAAAGATCTTGGTGGTTTTACATTGTTTGGAAAATATATATTTAAAATGTTTTAAAATTATGCTCAAGACTTTTTTCTGGCTTGCTATTCTGATAAAATTTCACAACTAAAATATTCTTTTTTTTTTTTTTTTTTGCGGTACTGGGGATTGAACCCAGGGGCGTTTTACCTCCGCGCTACACCCCCGGCCCTATTTTTTATACTTGATTTTGAAACCAGGTCTCACGAAGTTGCGGACAGCCTCACTAAGTAGAGAGAGAGAGAGAGAGAGAGAGCTGAGGCTGGCCGCGAACCCCGATCCTCCGGTCTCCGCCTCCCACAGTACTGGGATTACAAGCGTGCGCCACCACGCCCGGCTCACAACTAAAATATTCTTAACAGACACCTGATTATAATCTTTGAAGATACCTCATGAGCTAAGACTGCAGAAATAGCCATTTTCCAGACCACAGTTTATATTTGACCCTTTGTTTTCTTTTTTTTTCTTTCTTTCATTTTATTCATTCATTCATTCATTTTGTGGTGCTGGGAATTGAACCCAGGGGCATTCTACCTCTGAGCTACACCCCCAGCCCTATTTTATTCTTTTTTTTTTTTTTTGCAGTACTGGGGATTGAACCCAGAGGCATTCTACCTCTGAGCTACACCCCTAGACTGGTTTTATTTCTTATTTTGAAACAAGGTCTCACTAAGTTGTGGAGGGCCTCACTAAGTAGCTGAGGCTGAACCACGAACCTACAATCCTCCTGTCTCAGCCTCCCAAGTACTGGGATTACAAGCATGCGCCACCCAGGGGCATTCTACTTCCAAGCTATACCCCCAGCCCTATTTTTTATTCTTTATTTTGAAACACAGTCTCACTAAGTTGTGGAGGGCCTCACTAAGTAGCTGAGGCTGGCCACGAACCTGCGATCCTGCTGTCTCAGCCTCCTAAATACTGGGATTACAAGCGTGCACTACTGCGCCTGGCTTGACTTTCGTTCTCCAAGTCGAGGGCATCCCCCACTTGGAGATAGCCTTTTTAAAATCAGTGACAATTTTGCCTCTGCTAACAAGGACCAGCCTACAGATTCAGCTTTGTTCTTTACTTTGGCCAGATTGAGAACTAAGTGGGAGTACACGGATGAAACTAGCAGCTCTACATGAGTCTAGCATTTTCCTCCCAAAAGATAGGTTATTGAGCCCACCTCAGGCAGGGAGCACTGAATATTGTGTAAAAATCATAGTTCTGCTCATGTTTGAAATTAATATTTTGAAGAGCCAATATAAACATTTGAAAAAGTAGCTGTATTTGCTATAGCCAAATGAGAAATAGGGCTATAATCATAAGGGCATAACTTATGTGATTCCTAATTACTTATACCATTAGAGAAGAACACAAATACAGATAGCTCAGTAATTTAGAGAGTTTATATGCAACTTTATGTGTGGGATAGCTGATATCCTTGGCATTTACTTCGAGTGAATGATGGCAATACCTGTGAAAACTTAGTGCTAGGATCTCTACTTTTTCCCAGATCCAGTGCACAACTTCTTGTTAACAGGGCTTGAAGAGAAACAAAATAATTCTCCAAATCATGAGGATGGTTCTCTTCAACCCAGGCACAGGTATAATGGTTACATTTCTGAGGTCCTCTCAGTTTTGAGTTTATAGGGTTATTTGAGATGTCAGTGAAGCTATGGTTAAGTATTAGATATGGGAGAAGGGAAATACCAACAGGAGAAGTGTTTAGTAGCACAGGTGTTAACACTGACCTTGAAACTAAAATTTACCCTGGATATTCATAATGCAAGAGTGAAGGGAATCGGTTTAGAAAAATGAACCTTGAAACTTAGCTATTATTGGCTATTACAGCGGCAAAATTCCACCAACCAGGATATGTAAGAGTGGAAGTCTGGTTGACAACTCTCAAGTCTTTTCATTTAACCTAGTCCAGTGTGCATCTCAACCCTACAACAAATAGTGTTTTATTTTTGCCTTATTTCCAGATACCAATTTTAACAGAAGTACTCTGCCCCACTGATGAGCTCTGAGCAATGTATTTTGCTTTGAAAGGAAACTTACATATACATTTTGTCTTCCCTTTGAATGTTTCTTTATAACTGCAAACTAAGAAACTTTTATCTTAGCATTCACACAGCTTGTTCTCAAACTCTTAATTTTTCTTTTTTTCTTTCTTTTTTTTTTTGTGTGTGTGTGTGTGTGGTACTGGGGATTGAACCCAGGGACGTTCTACCTCCGAGCTATACCCCCAGCCTACTTTTATTTTTTGTTTTGGAACAGGGTCTTGCAAGGTTGCTGAGAGTCTTGCTATCTGCCAAGGCTGTCCTCAAACTTGCGATCCTCCTGCCTTAGCCTCCAAGTACTGGGGTTACAGGTATGGGACACCACTCCCAGCTCTCATTTTTTTTTTTTAGGTCATACTAAATGTGATTCTCTTTCTTTTCCTTTTTAAATTTAATTTTGTTTATCTTTACAAAGTGAAGAGTAGGTAATACGAGTCACTCTTACCATTTGGTATTACAGTCTGGCATCAGGAGCAATAGTTGCTATATCTCATTTTCTTTTTTTTTTTTTTTTTTTTTTTTTTTTTTGCGGTACCGGGGATTGAACGCAGGGGGTTCTACCTCCACGCTACGCCCCCGGCCCTATTTTTTATACTTTATTTTGAAACCGGTTCTCACGAAGTTGCGGAGGGCCTCACTAAGGAGAGAGAGAGAGAGAGACAGAGAGCGTGCGCACGCACGAGAGAGCACGCGCGCGAGAGCTGAGGCTGGCCGCGAACCCGGATCCTCCGGTCTCTGCCTCCCAAAGTACTGGGATTACAAGCGTGCGCCACCACGCCCGGCCTGCTATATCTGATTTTTATTCATGGGTTTTTCTGGGGTGGAAGACCTATTAAGTCCAATGTTGATTATTTAATTGGGCAGTATAAGTAAATTCACTGACTGTCCATACTTCCTGTTTAGTGAATAACTAGCCATGCATTTGTTGTTGTTGTCCTGGGTGTGAACTCAGGGGCACTGTACCACTGAGCTAACCCCCAGCTGTTTTTATTTTGAAACAGGGTCTCACAAAGTTGCCAATACTGGCTTCTAACTTGCAATCCTCATGTCTGTCTCCCAAATACTGGGATTACAGGGGTGCACCACTGTGCCTGACTCAAGAGATTTCTATTCCTTTTGCTTCTGGAATGCCAACCTGGAAACAGAAGTTGTGGAGAGGATAGAGGATACTTTGTATTTTGAATGACAGACATTTTGAGTGGTTTTTGGTAAAAACAAACTCAGAATCACATGTGTTCATAGTACCTTTTTTTTCATTGCTTCTAGTTGTTCTGTTTATTATTAATGAATCAGTGTTCTGCCCTGGTCCCTAAAGGTAGTTTCATACACTAACTTTTGTTTTGCCTTTCTAGCTGCTAAGATAGATAATGGTTATTGCAAATTGCACGTTTTAAAATGATCTCCAACGCGGATTGCTTCCGAGCCACTGACGGATTGAGCTCCTTGAGAAGGAATGTGTCATTTGGAACCAGGACCATTCAGCAAGGATAACTGCCTGATCATATGGTCAGAATGCTCACACTCTGTGGCACATGGGTGGCTTCCTCTCTCATCCTCTTAAAAGCGAGTCTCGACATTCCCAAAGTTCCCCTCATCTATCTTCTCTCATTTCCATTCCCAAAGTAGTGACCTCGTTCAGTCACTTCAGGATGTCAATGGGAGGTGAGATGTCAGCGAGTTCATGTAGCAAACCTGTTTAGGAAGCAAACAAAAAGTATCTGATTTGCTAATTACCTGAAGCATAGAAAATTTTGGTTTTTAATTTATGATTTTGTAAAGCATAAGAACATTTCCTTGTTAATTTCAGATGACTTCAATATTTTGTCTTCTCTCTTACTAAATTCATTTTAATGCCTTTTCCTTATAACTAAGAAAGCAGTACAATGGCAGTAAGCCTTCTCTTTTAAATTTAAAGCTTATGCTAATGATAATCGGATAAAATTCACTTCTTTTCTGGTTTAGGTGGTAGCTAAATAAAATAGCTATTTTAAATTTGATTTGCAAATTAGAAAATAATTTAGAACAATTTGCTAGTATATTTGGTTCCCTTTATTGGGATTATTTTTCCTTTGATCTTCATGGGAAATTACATCTTTTTTCACTCAACATTTATTAAAGAGACACAGAGGCCAAGTGCTTTGGCAGGTACCTATAGTTCCAGACACTTGGGAGACAGAGGCAAAAAGATCACTTGAGCCCAGGAGTTCAAGACCAGCCTGAGCAACATAGTGAGACCCTCCTCTCAAAATAAATAAATAAATAGGAAATTTTAGCCTATAGCAAACTAGTACCTTTAGTTTGACTAAGAGCTGATTTTCACTAAGGAACAGAACACGTAAATTCGTTTCCGCATACACTAAGATATTACTCCTCTATTAAAGTTGTGAAACCTAAAACTATGCCCCAATCACTTAATTTTATGTCCTTCCCTGTTTGCTGTCTGACCTTCAAGATTTCGTGAGTGATGCTGCAGTGGAAGCCAGCCAATGCAGAAATGTGGGGGAAATGACATCTGAAGAATGCAAGGGAAGTAGGACTCATTTCTAGCATTCCCAGACCCGCTGGGGCATGTCCACTCCGGTTCCAGTCAGAGGAAAAGAACTGAGTCATGGAATTTTCCAGCTAAGCCTTACAACTATCTTTAGTGTTTTTAGGAAATGTACTGAAAAGGTAAGTGAATTCTCTGTTTTGAAGACAGACTTAGGTATTTTAAAGCCATCATTCCATCTTAGTAAAGATGAGCAGCTCTTACTCTGAGCTTCAACGTCTCGCTCAGATGTTCTCAGTACCGTGGAGCGGGTGGAGTTGTTTGACCAACGTGGAGCTCTCCCTTTACTTCTCAGCAGATAAGCAGGGCCTTGTAGTGAAGTATACAGAGTGACAAGTTTTTGTCCTATTGTCTTTTTTTAATTGTTTTATTTCAGTTGAGTTTTAGTTTCATCCCTCAGCATATAGAAAAAAATTGTAATGTTTCAAAGGTCCTACCAAACACATTTGCATTTGATAAATAAGAGTAAAATTAAGGTTTTGAAATGGCTTTTATTTAATGATTTTTATTACCTATAATGGTTTTTTAGTAATTCAAAAATTACTAGAAATAAATTTATTTCTTTTCTTTTTTTTTTTTTGCGGTACCGGGAATTGAATGCAGGGGCATTCTACCTCCGCGCTACGCCCCCGGCCCTATTTTTTATGCTTTATTTTGAAACCGGGTCTCACGAAGTTGCGGAGGGCCTCACTAAGGAGAGAGAGAGAGAGAGAGCAAGCGAGCGAGAACTGAGGCTGGCCGCGAACCCGGATCCTCCGGTCTCCGCCTCCCAAAGTACTGGGATTACAAGCGTGCGCCACCACGCCCGGCTTTATTTCATATTTTTTAAATGTCTATATTACTGGGAAATAAAGGCGGCTAGCGTGCCCAGTTCATGTCCTCAAGGTATTTGTTTTTACTGATAGAATACAGATATAATTCTAGTTTAGGGAACCAAAATCTGATAAGGATGATTACATTTCCCCATCAACAGTCCACTCTAATAACTAATGTTAATACAACAAATTCTCTGTGTGTGTGCATGTGTGTCTAACATTTACCAAGTACTTTGTATGTGCCAGGTACTGTTCTAAGCTTTTACATATATTTCTTCCAGCCTCACATCTATGAGGTAGGTCCTATTTTCTAAGAAAAGCAGAGAAACAAAGTTGGCCTAAGTTTGCATAATTGATCTAGGACCAGTATTTGAACCCAAGCAGGCTGACTACAGAACATGCACTCTTAATTTGGGTGTGATATATATGTAGTACCTGGCTATGAGGACCCACAAAATATACCAAATTCTTAATAAAATTTGCCTCATTTAAAAAATGAAGTAGGAATAACACAGAAAGAGCATAAATATGATAGTAGCTAGGCTTTTTAGAGATCCTGAAATTCTGCCTTCCCTGGCTCCAAGGCAGTTAGTTTGCATGCTGACCTTCCCCGTTGCCCCAGACACAGAATTCAGAGTACTGGACAGAGGAAGCAGAGCTTATCACAGTTGTATCTAAGATCTTGTCTCTCAGGTCCATCCCTCTTTTTGGAATGTGGACATTTTCTTTAACTGCTAAATCATGAGAAAATATGACTGCTGAGACTTTTCCTAGGATTCTTTAAAAAATAGATTAGACTTTGTGCAGAAGTGAAGAAATACTGCTCTGAGAACCCCAGGTAGGTAATTTACCCCCCATTGTGTGCAAAACCTCTACACCTGTGTCCCCTGTTTTATACTTTTGTAAATCTGATTTTACCTTTAATAAACTGGTTTTAAAGTGAGTGTGATTTTTGGTCTCATTTCTCATTAGATTATGTATTTTTGCATACTTTGTGTATATTATTGCCACCTCCTTCAAAACTGGTGGTGTGATTAAAGTGAGGGCACCTCCTGTGTACCTAGTACTTTGAGTGTTGGAAGATACATATGCAAGGCTTTGCCTCAGCTCAGTGCAGGTTGCATCCAGTACTAAAACTTTGCAAATTTTTGAGGGAAAAGCTAGAAGTTGTAAAATCGCTGTGAAGAGTGTATCATTGTATATCTCAAGCAATTGTGATGGGGAAAAAAACCTGCCCTAGTGAAATCAAGTTAACTATTCTGTGAGTAATGAAATTAACTGGAAGAACAATTTGAACCATATTTCTTTTCGATTATTCTCAAATTTCAGTGTTGATGTGAATCACCTAGGGATCTTGTTAAAATGCAGATTTTGATTCAGTAGTTCTGGGGTCAGCTTGAGAATCCACATTTCTTTTGTATTTTTTTTTAAATAAGAGTTTTAAGCTAGGCATGGTTGTGTACACATTGTAATCCCAGTACTTGGGAAGCTGAAACAGGAAGATCAAAGGTTCGCGTCCAGCCTCAGCAATTTAGCAAGAGTCTCAAAATAAAAAAAAATAGGGTAGGGGTGTAGTTCAGAGGTAGTAGGCCCCTGGGTTCACTCTTCACTACCTACCTACCTACCTGCCTAAATAAATAAATAGGGATGGAGATGGAGCTCAGTGGTTGAGTGCCCCCAGGGTTCAATCCCTAGTATCACAAAAAAATTATACATAAATAAAAAGGGCTGGGGTACAGCTCAGTGGCAGAGGGCCCTTGGGTTCGATTCCCCAGTGCTACAAAAATAAAAAGTTTTATTGATATATAATTTGTAAGCCGGGCATGGTGGCGCACGCTTGTAATCCCAGTACTTGGGAGGCAGAGACCGGAGGATCCGGGTTCGCGGCCAGCCTCAGCCACTTAGTGAGGCCCTCCACAACTTCATGAGACCTGGTTTCAAAATAAAGTATAAAAAATAGGGCCAGGGTGTAGCTCGGAGGTAGAACGCCCCTGGGTTCAATCCCCGGTACCGCAAAAAAAAAAAAAAAAAAAATCTTCATCTGATAACTAAGGTGAAAGAGAATGCTCACTTTTATTTGAAATAAGCAGCTCAGAGAATGCCCGTGTTGGCAGCCTATTAAAGATCTTTAGGGGTCTGGGATGTACTCAGTGGTTCAATCCCTAGCATGTATGCATAAGTAAATATCTTTGATAGTATTCTGCAAACATTTTGATCCTTTGTAGGTGCCTTCAGAAAAAAGGTATGCTTGGTGGGAAGATGAACATAAAGGAATACATTGTAGTGAATGTTGCACTGTACCAAAAAAGGACAGACTCAAGGGAGACCTTCAGGAAACAGATTTCCTCAACCAGCCCCTTTTTTCCTTTAAGATTTTTTTTTTTTTTGCGGTACCGGGGATTGAACCCAGGGGTGTTCTACCTCCAAGCTACACCCCCTGCCCTATTTTTTATACTTTATTTTGAAACCAGGTCTCACGAAGTAGCAGAGGGCCTCCTTAAGTAGAGAGAGAGAGAGAGTGTGTTGAGGCTGGCCGCAAACCCGGATCCTCTGGTCTCCACCTCCCAAAGTACTGGGATTACAAGCATGCGCCACCACGCCCGGCTTCCTTTAAGATTTGACTTAACTGCAGGAGATCCAGATTCTCTGCTTTGGTGCTTAGTTTGATAGGTAAGACTTGGTGGGCAAAAGCAAGTTAATGCTCCAGAAAGTGAGAGAGATATGGCTTCAAGATCTGTGGGAGTTCAGATGATGTAGAGACCGCTTCCATTTTGTATGAGGTAGAGGGGCAGTCGTAGGAGGTGGTAGAAAAGAATTCTTGCAGGTGATCCCAAAAGCTGGGATTTTAGAAGGAGGAGTATGAGCCAGATGTGGTGGCACATGCCTGTAATCCCAGTACTTGGGAAGCTGAGACAGGAGGATTGCAGGTTGGAGAACAGCTTCAGCCAACTTAGACTCTCAGCAACCTAGCAAGATCCTGTTTCAAAATAAAAAAGGGCTGGAGGTATAGCTCGGAGGTAGAATGCCCCTGGGTTCAATCCCCAGTTCCAAAATATAGTAAGTAAATGGCAGAACGTATACCAGCTGTCCTTTACTAAACGGCTACCACGTGTGAAGGTGCGGTGCTAAGTCTCTTGTATGTGAAAGTCCCTTGCCCTCATAATCAACAATCAGGTGAGATTTTTAAAGTATAATATATGATCTCTAATTTTAAAAAATATGCTTTTAAAAAGCTGGGCATGGTGGCACAGGCCTGTAATCCCAGTATTTGGGAGGCTGAGACAGGAGGATCACAAGTTCCAGGACAGCTTCAGCAGGTAGTGAGATTCTCAGCAACCTAGTGGACCCTGTTTCAAAATCAAAATAAAATAGGGCTCGGGGTATAACTCAGAGGTAGAATGTCCCTGGGTTCAATCCCTGGCACCACACACACACAAGTATGCTAAGAGGTACAAAAATAAGTGTTTTTTGTTGTTTTGGGTACTGGAGAGAAAACCCAAGGCCTCAGGCATGCTAAGCACATGCTCTACCACTTAGCTACAATCCCAGGCCCTAGGAGGCATGATGTTCTCGCTAGCTGTTGGTTATGTCTGTCTTGACTCAATGATTCCTAAAGCAAAAGAACTAGGAAACGTGGATGGAAAGGTAGATCAGGGTATTATTTACTGCCATCTACTTTGCAAGAAACGGTTTAAGAATCTTGTTTATAGTTAGTAGTAAGTGGAAGGAGACAGCAGGGGTCTGAGTTTTGGAGTTCTTTGCTTCCTTTAGTGCCTGTGTGACCCCAACTTGTGATCATAGTTGGAGCCTTTAGTGGAGTTTCAGGGTACTTGGTCTGGTCCTCAGCTTTTTGTTTGATTTTTGCAGTACTAAGGATTGAACTTTGCACATGCTGGGCAAGCACTCTACCACTGAGCTATATCCCCAGCCCTTCTTATTTTTTACTTTGAGACTATTGCTAAATTGCTGAGGCTGATCTAGAACCTGTGATCCTCCTGCCTGGGATTACAGGTGTATGTCACCACCCTCTGCTTGGTCCTGGTGTGTGGTGTGTGTGTGTGTGTGTGTGTGTGTGTGTGTGTGTGTGTGTGTGT
>PVJS01027474.1:0-26219 GCA_004027185.1 Glis glis | reverse complement strand
TGGCTGCGAACCTGCGATCCTCCTGTCTCAGCCTCCCAAGTACTGAGATTACAAGTGTGTGCCACCACGCCTGGTTTAAAGCTGGGATTTAAAAAGCTAGCTTTGGCTGGGTGTGGTGGCACACACCTGTAATCCCAGTACTTGGGAGGCTGAGACAGGAGGATGGCAGGTTCAAAGCCAGCCTCAGCAACTTAGTGAGGCCTTCTGAAACTTAGTGAGACCCTGTTTCAAAATAAAAAATAAAATAGGGCTGGGGTGTAGCTCGGAGGTAGAATGCCCCTGGGTTCAATTCCCAGTACCAAAAAAAAAAAAAAAAAAAGAGTCAAATGTAGCTGGGTATGGTAGCACATGCCTATAATCCCAGCAATTCAGGAGGGTGAAACAGGAGAATTACAAGTTCGAGGCCAGCCTGGGAAACTTAAATAAAAAGGGCTGTGGATGTAGCTCAGTGGTAAAGCACCCCTGGGTTCAATCCCTAGAACCTGGTGGGGGAAGTCAGACATAAAGGATAGAAATAAAACAAACAATATCAGAGATGAAGTATTCCTTTGATGGGCTTATCAGCAGACTAGACAGAGCTGAGGAAAGAATCAATAAACTTGAAGATAAATCAACAGAAATGATCCAAAATGAAACACAGAGGGAAAACAAGTAATAAAACAAAACCAAAGACACAACGGATCCTCCAACAGCTATAGGACAATATCAAATGGTCTAATATGTATGCAATTGGAGTCTCAGAAGAGATGAAACAAGAGGATGGGGAGGAGAAATACTTGGAGACAATGGCTAAGAATGTTCCCAAATCAGTTGAAGATGACAAACTACGGGTCTAAAAATCTCAGCAAGCCAGGCGTGGTGGTTCACGCTTGTAATCCCAGTACTTGGGAGGCTGAGACAGGAGGATCCCAGTTTGTGGCCAGCCTCAGCTACTTAGTGAGGCCTCCACAACCTCGCGAGACCCTGTTTCAAAATAAAAAATAAAAATAGGGCTGGGGGTGTAGCTCAGAGATAGAATGCTCCTGGGTTCAATCTCCAGTACTGCAAAATAAAAGAAAATAAACAATAAAATAAAATAAAAAATAAATAAATAATAAAATAAAATAAAATCTCAGCAAACCCAAGCTGATCAACAAAGAAAGAAAACAACCCAGACATGTCGTAGTCAAATCTTGAGAACAAAACGCAGAGCCTGGTGCTCTCCAGGACAAAGCTGGCCTGGCCTTCTCACCATCTAACTCCTCCTCCAGTCTCTTTATTTTTTTATTTTATTTTTTTTTTGCGGTACCAGGGATTGAACACAGGGGCATTCTACCTCCGCGCTATGCCCCCGGCCCTGTTTTTTATACTTTATTTTGAAACTGGGTCTCAAGAAGTTGCGGAGGGCCTCACTAAGGAGAGAGAGAGAGAGAGAGAGAGAGAGAGAGCGAGCTGAGGCTGGCCGCGAACCCTGATCCTCCAGTCTTTGCCTCTCAAAGTACTGGGATTACAAGCGTGCGCCACCACGCCTGGCTCTCCAGTCTCTTTAGAGACATCTTTTTTTTTTGGTACCAGGGATTGAACCCCAGGGAATTCTACCACTAAATTACAACCACAGTCCTATGGTTTTTTTTTTTTTTTTTGCAGTACTGGGGATGGAACCCAGGGGCATTCTACCTCTGGGCTATACCCCCAGCCCTACTTTTTATTCTTTATTTTGAAACTGGGCCTCACTAAGCTGCGGAGGGCCTCACTAAGTAGCTGAGGCTGGCCGCGAACCTGTGATCCTCCTGTCTCAGCCTCCCAAGTACTGGGATGACAAGCATGTGCCACCACGCCTGGCTTGCCCTATGTTTTGAATATGTTTTTTGAATATATGTTGCTGAGGGCCTTGCTAAGTTGCTGAAAGAGAGACATCTTTACCCTCCCAATCATGGGCTGGTCTATAGTCACAACCTCCAAAGAGTTCAGACTTATCCAATGGATCATAAGGATTCCTACAAGGCTGTACTTGAGGTGTCTAAACTATTTTACTCTCTAGCAGATGGTAGTAGATGGAACTTTAGAGATTATGTCTACAGTGCTGCATTTTGACTTTCTCTGCAGAGCAGTGGGGTATGAGTTATAGAACTGGCTGCCGTCAGACTCCTGCCAGACGACACACATCAGCACCTCTGAACACTAGAGTAGGCAGCGCTGAGAACATCACCCTTCTCGGTGCCTGAGTATCGGATGCAGCCAGAGACAGCAGCTTCTGCAGAGCTGCGTGAGGGCCAGTTTGATAATAACCAGAACCCTGGGGCATGCATATATATATATATTTTTTTTAACAGTACTAAGGATTGACCCTCAGTACTGTATTTATATATACATATATATATATATTTTTTTTTCCAGAACTGAGGATTGAACCTAGGGGTGTTATACCACTGAGTCACACCACCAGCTCTTTTTTACTTTTTAGAAACAGAGTCTTAGCCAGGTGTGGTGGCGCACACTTGTAATCCTAGTACTTGGGAGGCTGAGACAGGAGGATCACAGATTCAAAGCCAGCCTCAGCAATTTAGCGAGGTTCTCAGCAACCTAGTGAGACCCTGTTTCCAAAAAAGAAATAAAATCAGGCTGGGGGTGTAGCTTGGAGACAGAATGCCTCTGGGTTCAATTCCTAGTACCGAAGAGAAGAGAAGAGAAGAGAAGAGAAGAGAAGAGAAGAGAAGAGAAGAGAAGAGAAGAGAAAGAAGAGAAGAGAAGAAGAAGAGTCTTGCTAAGTTGCCCAGGCTGGCCTGGAACTTGGCGACCCTCCTGCCTCAGCCTCCTCAGTTGCTGAGATCACAGGTGTGCGCCACGGCTCCCTGCTGTTTCACATTTTAAGGACCTGCCAGTCTGCTTTCTAAAGCAGCCATGCCTCCGTACACTTGCACCAGCAGTGTGGTGTAAAAGGGTTCTGGCTTCTCCATATCCCCACCAACACTTAATTTCCACTCTCCTTTTTTTTTGCGGTGCTGGGGATTGAACCCAGGGGCGTTCTACCTCCGAGCTACACCCCGGCCCTATTTTTTTATTCTTTATTTTGAAACAGGGTCTCACTAAGTTGCGGAGGCCTCACTAAGTAGCTGAGGCTGGCCGTGAACCCGGATCCTCCGGTCTCAGCCTCCCAAGTACTGGGATTACAAGCATGAGCCACCATGCCCAGCTCTCCACTCTCCATTTTTTAACCAACACCTCATTCCATTTAAAGTAGAAAAACAGGTAGCAAACCTCTGCATGCTCTGCTCCTGTTTCCTCATGATCTGTGGCTCTTGGGCAGTGTGAGCCCCGGCAGTAATGTGAAATTAGAAAGGCTAACTTTTGTATGTTGTCTAAGAGTTCACAACAGGCCCCACGCTGGCCTCCAAGCCCTCGCACCACTGTAGCTGATGGCTTGTTCAACTCTGTCCTCTCTTCTGGAGGTGGGGGCTAAGCCTGCACATTCAGTGTTGTATTTTCCCAGGGTCTGCTCAGTCCTGGCCCGTGGCAGTGCTTCCTAAGCGCTGATGAGTGGATCAATGAGTAGAAAGAAGCAAGGGGCTTGCTGCCCTGGTCCCAGGGACCCTGTGCCTTGGGCAGTGAGGGGCACAGGCATACTCACTATCGAAGAGGATGATCCTGCCATCTCCGCCACAGGGCTGGGTGTGGTCTCCGAAGCAGACACTGTTGCACTCCGTGCTAGCCGCCTCCCCGTACTTCCAGTAGTCCGGATTGTTCCCACAGAAGCAAGCGTAGCCCGACTCCATCCCAGCAAACTGCCACAACAGAGAAGCAGTACACGCGGGGCGTCATTGGGGTGTCAGGTGGCCGGCCCCAAGGAGCCTAGCTAGGTCAGGCCCCACAAGCAGCCGCACCTTCCCAGGCCACCCTTCCCCTGCCACCTCTCTCTGGTCCCACTCCACCAACACTTAATTCCAAACCGCCTGGCAGGTACACACCACCACACATCACCAAGCCTTCTCCCGGTCAATGAGCACGCCTTGTTAATGTTTGTTCTTCTACTGTATTTAATTAAGTTTTAAGGGGGAGAAAATCCCATAAACTTGAAACATTGATAATAATAACAGTTAAACTTTTTATTGACTGTTTACTATGTGCCAGGTAATAAGTGCTTTATAGTTAATCCTCATGGCAAACTCATTATAGGCCACATTAAAAATCTGCGTTTCATCTTTTATATTGCCGTATAGTATTTTGGTATATAGTTCTATAAATTTTAACACTTGTATAGATTTGTGTAACCAGCGGTACAATCAGGATATAGAACAGCTGTGCCACCCCAAGAGCCTTCCCTGTGCTATTGCGTAACCACTCCCATAACCACTTGCCCTCGTGGCAACCACTGGCCAGTTTTCTACTATTGGTTCCATCTTTTTGAAAATGTAATAAAATGGAATCATACACTATGAGACCTTTGGAGACTGGCTTTTTTCACTCCGCAAGTCTTTGAGATCCATCCATATTGGTATAGGTATCCAAACTGGTGTAGGTCTATCCAAATTGGTGTAGTTATCAAAGTTTTATTGCTGACCAAGCCCAGTGTATAGATGTACCACAGTATGTTCATCCACTGGGTTGTTTCTAGTTTCCCATAACTGTGACTAGAATTGCTATAAACATTTGTGTAGATTTCTGTGTGATATAAATTTTCATTTCTCTAGGGTAATAAATAGGAATGAGATTGCATAAATAGGATGATGTGGTAAGTTTGACTTTATAAGAAACTGCCAAACTTTTCCAGGATGACTATACTTTTTTTTTTATGGTACTGGGAATTGAACCCAGAGGCATTCTACCTCTGAGCTACACCCCCAGAACGATTTTTATTTCTTATTTGGAAACAGGATCTCACTAGGTTGCTGAGAGCCTCACTAAATTGCTGAGGCTGTCCTTGAACGTGCGATCCTCCTGTCTCAACCTCCCAGGTATTAGGATTATAAGCGTGTACCACCACGCCCAGCTATGACTATACTATTTTACATTCACAACAACAATGTATGAGAGTCTGATTGCTCTGTATCCTTGTCAGCACTTTTTATTGTCAGTATATTTTATTTTAGCCATTCTAGTATGTGTCTAGTGGTATATCATTGTGATTTAAATTTGTATTACTTTAATAACTAATGATGTTGAATATCTTTTCATGTGCTTATTTGCCATCTGTATTTGCTCTTGTGAAGTATCTTTTGAGGTCTTTTGCTGTGTGTGTGTGTGTGTGTGTGTGTGTGTGTGTGTGAGGGGGGTGGCAGACAGACACAGAGAGACAGGGGATTGAACCTAGGGGATTCTTCTCTGATCTATACCTCCCAGCCCTTTTTATTTTTTGTTTGGAAGCAGGGTATTGCTAGGTTGCTGAGAGTCTTGCCAAGTTGCTCAGGCTGGCCTCCAACCTGCAATCCTCCTGTCTCAGCCTCCCAAGTACTGGGTTTGCAGGTGTGTGTCATGATACTGGGCTGACTCTGTAATTACTTTCATATTTATTAGTTGGCATTCTCCAGTAAAAAAGGCCTCCCTCCCTCCCTTCTCTCTCTCCCTTACTTCATCAGTGTGGATTTATATATTCTTATTTTATTCAATGGAGTATATTTATTACTATCAGTTTTTGTTTAGAAACTCAAATTATAAGCCAGGCGTGGTGGCGCACACTTGTAATCCCAGTACTTGGGAGGCAGAGACCAGAGGATCCGGGTTCGCGGCCAGCCTCAGCTACTTCTCAGCTACTTAGTGAGGCCCTCTGCAACTTTGTGAGACATGGTTTCAAAATAAAGTATAAAAAATAGGGCCGGGGGTGTAGCTCGGAGGTAAAACGCCCCTGGGTTCAATCCCTGGTACCGCAAAAAAAAAAAAAAAAAAAAAACAACTCAAATTATGTCAGATTTGGCTGGTGGGAGCCCCTGCAAGGTGGCTTCGGTGTCCTTTCACCTAGCCTCCCCACTGCTCACTTTCCTGCACAAGAACCTTCCTTGCACTTTCTCAGAACCAGCACCATAATCAGTAATTTTCTCCCAGGAGATTCTTTTTAATGGAGAATGGGATTTAGAAACCAAGACCTGAATGCTTAGTGTACTCTTTGCTATCAGTATGGCACTGCTCCCAGGCCCTCAGTAGACAGAGCTAGGAAATATATAAATGTACATACTCACCTACACAGACTTGCACATTGATATTTGTTTCTATATCTGTCTCTCTCTATATCAAAATCCACACACTTATACTAATCCCATCTCTATCCATCCCTGTGAGCTGCCTTCCAGCTTTCCCTGGGTCCATGTTTGTAACATTTCTCTGACAGGGAAACCTGGCTCCCTTGTCCTCAACGTGCACATTCATTTACACACTCGAGCCCTGTGTGAGCAGGGCTGTCATATGGGGCCACCTGCCTCACGTGGGCCCTGAACCCCAACAGGATATCCTCCCTGCTTCGGCCCAGTTAATGGCTTTTAAACTGAATTATTATTATTATTTTTTGTTGTTTTTTTGTATGTGTGGTCCTAGGGATTGAACTCAGGGGCAATCTATCTCTGAGCTACACCCTTAGCCCTATTTTATTTTTATTTTGAAACAGTGTCTTGCTAAGTTGCTGAGAGTCTCACTGAGGCTGTCCTTGAACCTGTAATCCTCCTGTCTCAGCCTCCCAAGTACTGGGATTACAAGCAGGTGCCACCTCGCTTGGCTCTCATTTTTTGTTTTGAAAGAGTCTTGCTAGGTTGCTGAGAGTCTCCTTACATTGCTGAGGTTGTCCTCAAACCTGAGATCCTCCTGTCTCAGCCTCCCAAGTACTGGGATTACAGGTGTGCATCACCATGCCCAGCTTAGACTGAATTATTATTATTATTTTTTTGTGTGTGGTACCGGGGATTGAACCCAGGGTCAATTCTACCTCCGGGCTACACCCCCAGCCCTATTTTTTATTCTTTATTTTGAAACAGCATCTCACTAAAATGTGGAGGGCCTCACTAAGTAGCTGACACTGGCTGCAAACCCAGATCCTCCTGTCTCAGCCTCCCAAGTACTGGGATTACAGGTGTGCCCAGCTTAGACTGAATTATTAAGGAGGGAGGGAGCAAGGGAGGGAAGGAAGGAAGGAAGGACCTTTTTTCTCTTTCCTGATGTAATAAACAATAGCATTAGTGAACCTTAGTGATTAAGGGATGAATTTCGGATAAAGGAATGTACAAGAAGAAAAGGAAATATTCTGGACTGGTGAAGAGGCTAGGGCCCAGTCACGGATCCAGGAAGCAGACCATGACCTTGGCTTCTTCTCAGATTCTCTGAGCCAGTGCTGTCCCAGCTCACAGAGCACAGGGCACAGCAGATGCCTCGCTCTCCCAGAGGTCAAGCAGGGATGCAGCCGCTGGGGACTTCCCTCCCCTTTTCTCTGGTCTTTAAGCAAGAGCGCCGCCTCCTTCTCCTACACCCCAAGCCCTTCCTCTCTGATTTTCCCTTGGCAGAGAAGTAGCTGTATGGTTTGAGAGGTTTTGTTTTATTTTAAATTTATACATACTTTTCAGTTACCTCAGCAAAAGGTGCTTGTAGCGTTGTCTTTTTCTACCATTATACAGCCACAGAGCCACATTACCTTGAACCGCTGGCTCCGACAAAAGCTGATGCAGGTTTGTATAGTCAGTTTGTTGGATGTTTTACTGGTGCCAGTTAGAGGAGGTGGGTTTCCATGGTCCTTATAGCAGCCAAGGTTTCCAGGCACTAGAGGGAGAGAAAAAAAAGAGGAAGAATTTCACAACGTCTGGCTGTGAAACATCAAGAAGGAAAAGCAATTCGTGCCAGGTACTTTCATCTCAGCCAATATTTCCACTCCTGAGGTACAAATAAACAACAGGCAGCAAGCTTTAAAAATAAGCCCCAGTGTCCTCCGCTACGCACTGTGCTTTTGTTTTATTTTGAAGACTATGTGAGACCAGGTCCCTCTTTTTTTTGGTACTGGAGATTGAACCCAGGGGCATGCTACCTCTGAGCTACACCCCCAGCCCTTTTTATTTTGAAACAAGATCTCATTGCTTGAGGGTCTAAGTTATTGAGGGTCTCTCTAAGTTGCTGAGACTGGCATTGAACCTGTGAACCTGTGATCCCCTTGACTCAGCCTTAACCCTAAATTTTTTTTTTTTTTGCGGTACCGGGGATTGAACGCAGGGGCAGTCTACCTCCGCGCTACACCCCCGGCCCTATTTTTTTATGCTTTATTTTTGAAACCGGGTCTCACGAAGTTGTGGAGGGCCTCACTAGAGAGAGAGAGAGAGAGAGAGAGAGAGAGAAAGAGAGAGTGAGAGAGAGAGATAGATTGATCAATCGATCGTGCGTGCGCATGCGCACTGAGGTTGGCCGCGAACCCGGATCCTCCGGTCTCCGCCTCCCAAAGTACTGGGATTACAAGCGTGCGCCACCACGCCCGGCTAAACCCTAAATTTTTTTAACCTCGTCAATACTGATAGGATTTAGTACAGAAGAGAACAAGGAACGTTTCCTAAAAATAGAAAAGCTACAAGATGCAAATTATGTTTGAAAGGCACTGAGAGCAGGAAAAGCCCATGGAAGCCCACCATCCTATACTTTAGACCTAAACCCTTTTTCCTTAAAAAAGTGCCATGAATGTATTTCCCAAAGTCTTTCGGTGAGTAAATTAGTTTCCTACTGCTGCTGGGACAAATTACCACAAGCTTACTGGCTTATAACAACATACATTTATTATCTTTCAGTTCAGGGGACCAGAAGTACTAAGTGAGTCGTATAAGGCTAACATCAAGGATGAACAGGGCTGAGTTTCTCCTGGAGGCTCAAAGCAGGAACCTGCTCCTTGTCTTTTCCATCTGCCGTCTGTACTCCCTGGCTCGCAGCCACGCCATGCCCGTTCCATCATCACCTCTCCTTTCCTCCCACTACTTCCCTGTCACCTCTTCTTCTCTGACTCAGATCTTCCTATCTTTCATTGTTAAAAAGACCCTGTGATTACACTGGGCCCATTAATCCAGGATAATCTCTCCATCTCAAAATCTTTTCTTTTTTTTTTGGAACTGAGGATTGAATGCAGGGGTATTTTACCTCCGAGCTATACCCTGTACCTTTTTTACTTTGAAACAGGGTCTCGCTAAGTCACTGAGACTGGCCTTCAATCTGCGATCCTCCTCTCTCAGCCTCCCAAATACTGGGATTCCAGGCAATGTGCCCCTGAGATAGGCTCCCATCTCAAAATCTTTAACCACATTGGAAGTATCCCTTATGCCACCCAAGGTCACATGCTTATAGACTCTGGGGATTACAACATAGATATCTTTTGGGTGCTGTTGTCCAGTCTATCACAGCGAGCATGTACGAGTGCTTCACAACTACACATCAAATGGTTTGATCTAGTAAAAGAGCTGTATCTGTGAAGCAGGGCATGGTGGTGCACACCTGTAATCCCAGTACTTGAGAGGCTGAGACAGGCGGGTTTGATGATAGCCTCATCAATTTGGTGAGACCCTCAGCAAGTTAGTAAGACCCTGTTTCTTTTCTTTTCTGTTTTGGTACTGGGGATTGAACCCTGGGGCATTCTATCTCTGAGGGTCTTGCTAAGGTGCAAGTTACTGAACCTGAGGAGGAGGTCTATATCTAAGTTGGACAGAAGTGTGGATAACCGGGGACTCCCTGAGGGGGTGCAGTCTTGTGGGACTGAGCCCTTAACCTGTGAGTGTGCACTAACTCTGGGTGACCGATATCATAATTTATTGCAGGACATTCAGGTGGCATCTAGAGAGTTGGATAATTGCTGGGTTGGGAAAAACCCACATATCTGGTATCAGAAGTGAAGTGTATGAATGTATATAAAAAAGGTGGGTTTTTTTTTTCTCTTTTACCTTCCCTACCCCATGCAAATGGAAAGCCCCAGTGTGATGGTGTTTGGAGGTGGGGGCCCTGGGGAGGTAAGCAGGGTTAGATGAGGTGGTGAGGGTTGCACCCCCATAATGGGATTAGTGCCCTTAGAGAAGAGGAAAAGTCCAGAGCCCTCTCTCTTTCTGCCATGGAAGGATACAGCAAGAGGACTGGCCGTCAACAAGCCAGAAAGAAGAGCCTCACCAGGTCTGTCAGCACCCTACCTTGAACTTCCAGCCTCTAGAACTGTGAGAAACCAATGTCTATAATTTAAGCCACCTACTCTATGGTATTCTGTTATGGCAGTGCAAACTGCCCAAGAGAGACCTGCATCTTCTGGTGTTCATGCTCTAACTATGGGCTGGCCTAGTGACTTGCTTCAGACAACAAAATGTGGCAGAACTGGTGGGCTGTCACTTCTGTGATAGGTTACAAAAGACTGACTTCATCTTGCCAGTAGACTCTATTGCCTTCTCAGCTTTTTTTTTTTTTTTCTTGTGGTACTGGGGATTGAACCCAGGGGTATTCTACCTCCAAGCTACACCCCTAGCCCTTTTTATTTTTTGTTTTGAAACAGGGTCTCTCTAAGTTGCTGAGAGTCTCACTGTGTTGCTGTCCTTGAACCTGTGATCCTCCTGTCTCAGTCTCCCAAGTACTGGGATTACAGGTGTGTGCCACCATGCTTGGCTTCAGCTTATATACTTCTGTGAAGCAATTTGTCATGTCAGGCTGTCTGGCAAAAAGCTGAGAGTGGCCAACATGAAACAGCCTTTCAGTCTCACAATCCACAAAGAACTGATTCCTACCAACCACTAGATGAGCTGGGAAGTGGCTCTTTCCCCAGTCAGGTTTTCAGATGAGACTCCACCCCTGGAAACACCTGACTGTAGCTTTATGAGAGAACTTGACACAGAAGACCTAGCTAACTCACACCCAGACTTCCTGACTCAGAATTGTGAGACAATACATGTGTGCTACCTTAATCCACAAATTTGGAGGAAATTTATTATACAGCAATAGACAGCTGATACATCTACTTAATACATACTAAATATGTTTACTGAATGAAGAAATGAATTCACTGTGGGCCCAGGACAAGTCAGTCTCTCTGGACCGAAGTTTTCCATCCATGTTATTAATTTAGAAATCACCCCACTATTGGCTGAAGCCCTTTCTCTGGTTCCTGATAATTTATATAATTGCAAATACAATAAAACACGCATGACATCTGGTCCTAGAATCACTTCAAGGTCAGTTGAAAGTTATGTATTCTCCAATTCCAAAGTGACAGTCATTCAGTCTTGGATAGCATTTATTTATTTATTTATTTTTGTGGTACTGGGGGTTGAACCCAGGGGCATTCTACCTCCGAGCTACATCCCCAGACCCTATCTTATTTTTTATTTTGAAACAGGGTCTCACTAAGTTGCGGAGGGCCTCACTAAGTAGCTGAGACTGGCTGGGAACCTCCGATCCTCCTGTCTCAGCCTCCCAAGTATTGGGATTACAAGTATGCGCCACCACGCCCGGCTTCCTTTATGTTTAAGACTGGAAAATGGCATGGTCTAGTTTCGTCCACATCACTTTTCGATATATAAATATGTATATATATGTATATATATCTATATATACATACATATATATATATATATATATATATATATGTCTGTGTACACACACACAAACACACATACACACAATTTTATTTCCTTGACCAGCTAACCAGCTCATTTTAAATTGGCAGGAAGCTGGCCGTTGTGGCACATGCTTATAATCCCAGTTCTTGGGAGGCTGAGACACGAGGATCACAGGTTCAAAGCCAGCCTCAGCAACTTAGTGAGGCTCTCTGCAACTTAGTGAGACCCTGTTTCCAAATAAGAAATAAAATCGGGCTGGAGGTGTAGCTCAGAGGTAGAATGTCCCTGGGTTCGATCCCTAGTGTCAGGAAATAAATAAATAAGCTGGCAGGAAGTCCCTCCGCTAACCCAAAAGCTCCCCCTTCCCCCTTGAAGCCAAGTGGTTACCCTTCTCCCTTGCGTCACACATGGTTCAAATATAACAAATGTGGCTCACCACACAAATGTTAAAATGCATCTTTCGGAAACAAACCAAGTCTCTATAGTAGCAAATGTAAACAGAATCGCTCTAGGCAGTAGGAGTCCAGTGTTCAGTGGGGCCTGGCTTGGGAATGTCTGGGTTTTAGGGTTTAAACCACTGCAGGGGGTTAAGTATCTCTAGCCAGGGGCCAGTGATTGAAGATGAGTTTGTTAAAGGGACCTTACATATAGAAACCTAAGCCATGCATTTAATGGTTCTTAATAAGAACTACTTGATCATCATGGTCTTGGTCATTATTCCATTATGCTCACAAGTGAGCATGTTATTAGGCATTAGTCTACAGAGAGCCCAAGGCACGCAATCATAAAGGTTCAGGTTAGCCGTAAGGTTAGATGTAAGGAGGCCACAGTGGCGCACCTGGAACCTATAAGCTTTTATTCACAACCATTTGATAAGCAAATCCAGGCAGCTTGTGCTCCAATGGGGCAGTGAGGCCCAAACTCACCCCTGAGGAGCTGCTGGGAATCAGACTGCACCCCTGCTGTTCCAATCTGTTTGCAAGTCAATGGCCTGAGGTATCCTCCCTGCCCGTGCCTCTATCCACACTGCACTCCCCGGCTCAGACCTCCATCTCCTCCCACTTGGACTGCTGCATCAGACTGCTGTTCATCTCCATTTCTAGACTTACCCTGGTCTAACCTGGGTGGCACAATGTAACCAGAGTAAACTTTATGGTACACGCCAGGCAGAAGAAATGGCAAGTGCAAAAGCCTGAGGGCCTCACTAAGTTGCTGAGACTGGCCACAAACCTGAGCTCCTCCTGTCTCAGCCTTCCAGGCTCATGCCACCATGCCCAACTCTAGAAACATGTTAGATAAATGAGATTTTTGTACAAGTTAACTTTAAAATTTAATAAGTTAGTCACTTTGGATAAAGACTCTAAAATGCACTTGATATTTATTAAACAAATTTAATACATATTAACCTACTTTAAATTTTTCTTGGTGACTTGAAGTCATCAAAGATATTTCACTAACATGGCCCCAGACTGGTGTGCTTTTTTATGTTCTTGCATCCAACTTCAACAGTTAATCTGTCTCCTTGCTTTCTGTCTTAGTTGGGGTTGCTGTGTCCTGACATGGTGCAGAGAGAATTCTGGGTTCCCTTCCTCTTGTTGTAAGGACAGCAATCCCATCCTGGGGCCCTACTCTCAAGACCTCCTTTACATCTAATTATCTCCCAGGGACCCCATCTTCAAATATCACTTTGGGGTTAGGACTCAACAACAATTTTGGGAGGACACAAACATTCAGTTGCTGCCATGGCTCATGCTGCTAAAGCCTCAGAACATTACAACTGAAAGTGGCCTTAGAGTCTGTGTCTTACTACAGTCAGTATCTGCAGTCTTTGCTTATCCTTTTCCTAATTGGCTGCTTCATAGGTGTTATGGTTTGAATATAGAATGTTCCCTGAAGAGCTAATGTATTAATGTTCAGTTGATGTGATTAAGTCATGAGGACTGTAATCTCATCAGTGGATAGATCCATTGTAATGTATTTACTGGGTGGTAACCTAGGTAGGTAGGGTATGGCTGGAGAAGGTGGGTGCCTGGGGGTGTGGTCTTAGGGACTGTGCTGTGTCTTTGATCCTCTTGCTTGCTCTCTTGCTTCCAGCCTCCAGGAT
Organism: Glis glis; assembly: GCA_004027185.1. NCBI lineage: Eukaryota > Metazoa > Chordata > Mammalia > Rodentia > Gliridae > Glis > Glis glis. The sequence goes on along the minus strand of PVJS01027474.1, from coordinate 12,608 downwards.
ATGAGAGCAGATCCTTGTTCTTTCCCTCGCTTTGTTTCCCGCCTCCATGCTCTGAGCTCCACAGACCCAGCCTGACATGGACTAAACCTCTGAAATCTCCAGAACTGTGAGCAAATATATCTTCCTTCCTCTAAGTTGTGTGGTCAGGCTTACTGGGTCATAACAGTGAGAATGCTGACGGGAAACAGTAGGCTTAGAACAAAACGACGGAGCTTATTAGAACTGTTTTTTTTTTTTTTTTTGCGGTACCGGGGATTGAACCCATGGGCGTTCTACATCTGAGCTATACCCCCGGCCCTATTTTTTATAATTTATTTTGAAACAGGGTCTCACTAAGTTGCGGAGGGCCTCACTAAGTAGCTGAGGCTGGCCGTGAACACGGATCCTCCGGTCTCAGCCTCCCAAGTACTGGGATTACAAGCACGCACCACCATGCCCGGCTGTTTCATTTTTTTTGTTTTTGTAGTACTGGGGACTCATTCTACCTCTGAGCTACACCCCCAGCTCTATTTTTTATTCTTTATTTTGAAACAGGGTCTCCCTAAGTTGCGGAGGGACTCACTAAGTAGCTGAGGCTGGCTGCAAACCTGCAATTCTCCTGTCTTAGCCTCCCGAGTACTGGGATTATAAGCATATACCACCACATCTGGCTTAGAACTGTATTTTTTTTTTAAAAAAGCTGGGTGTGGTGGCAACTCCTGTAATCCCAGTACTTGGGAGGCTGAGACAGGATGGCAGGTTCAAAGCCAGCCTTGGCAAATTAGTGAGGCCCTCAGCAACCCAGCAAGACCCTGTTTCCAAATAAGAAATAAAATCAGGCTGGGGGTATAGCTTGAAGGTAGAATGCCTCTGGGTTCAATCCCCAGTACCACAAAAAAGAAGAGGAAGGAGGAGGAGGAAGAGGAAGAGGAGGAGGAGGAGGAAGAGGAGGAAGAGGAGGAGGAGGAAGAAGAGGAGGAAGAGGAGGAGGAGGAGGAAGAGGAGGGTGTGGTGGTATGTGCCTGTAGTCCTAACTACTGAAGAGGCTGAGGCAGTAGGATTACTTGAGGCCAGGAGTTCAAGACCAGCCTGAGTGTCTCAAAAAGAAAAAGAGAAGTAGTTTCTAAAAGAGGGAGGGTCTTTATGCTCCCCACTTGGTGCCGTGCACACTGCAGCCCGTGAGTTGTGCCTGCTCCATTCCTGACAGTGGGCAATGTTCTGAAGGGCACTGTTTCAACCATCGTGTGCCCAGGAGCAGCAGCACTCTGCAGTGAGACACACCCGAGGGAACATCTGGCCCTCCGTCGTGGCCTTGCTGAGCTTGGTTTCATAAACAGTGGAGGGAGGAACAAGACAGGCCTCAAAGGGTTCTTGTGAGAATTAGATGAGATAATGTAAATAAAGTGAACACCACAGGGCTTGGCAGGATGGTGTATGCTGAATAAGGAGGGTTTATTATCGTTACATATAAGAAGGTTTTCATCACTGACCACACAAACAAGGACAGCTTGCTGAGTAACAGCAAAGTAGAATAGCATTGATTTAAAAGACAAAATCAAGCCGGGCGTGGTGGCACATGCTTGTAATCCCAGTACTTGGGAGGCTGAGACTGGAGGATCTGGGTTCGCGGCCAGCCTCAGCCACTTAGTGAGGCCCTCTGCAACCTAGTGAGACCCTGTGTCAAAATAAAGAATAAAAAAATAGGGCTGGAGGTGTAGCTCAGAGGTAGAATGCCCCTGGGTTCAATCCCCAGTACCAAATAAATAAATAAATAAATGACAAATCAAAGGCAGCCACCTTGGAAAATGGTTTTTCTGGATTATTAAGATATTATCCTCTTACATCTGTATCACACCCAGTGGATCTCACATATGTCATAGTATGGGAGGTGCTAGCCCAGCCCTTGTGAGAAGGCAGAAGAGATGACGTTGTTCTTAGTTTTTATTGTTTGGTACTGGGGATTGAACCCAGGGGCATTCTACCTTTGAGCTACACTCCCAGCCCTATTTTTTTGTTTTGTTTTGCGGTACCAGGGATTGAACCCAGGGGCGTTTTACCTCCGAGCTATACCCCTGGCCCTATTTTTTATACTTTATTTTGAAACAGGGTCTCACTAAGTTGCGGAGGGCCTCACTAAGTAGCTGAGGCTGGCCGCGAACCCGGATCCTCCAGTCTCAGCCTCCCAAGTACTGGGATTACAAGCGTGCGCCACCACGCCCGGCCCTCCCAGCCCTATTTTTAATTTTGAATTTTGAAACAAGTTCTTCCTAGGTTGCTGAGGGTCTTGCTAAGTTGCTGAGGCTGGCCTCAAACTTGCAATCCTCTTATCTCAGCCTCCCAAGTGCTAGAATTACAGGTGTGCACTACCACACCTGGTAGACATTGTTCCTATTGGACAAAGACCAGTTTAACAAGGTGAAGGGGCTTGCATAGGGACGTGCACACTGGAATTGGAAGGTAGGGGTCGACTCTGGCCTTGCAGAATACCACCCCATGGGGTTTTCCCTTGATGCTCCTGCCCTCTTTTCCTTTTTTTTTTTTTTTTTTTTTTTTGCAGTACTGGGGGTTGAACCCAGGGGCATTCTACCTCTGAGCTACACACCCCAGCCCTATTTTTTTTTATTCTTTATTTTGAAACAGGGTCTCACTAAGTTGCAGAGGGCCTTATTAAGCAGCTGAGTCTGGCTTTGAACCTGCGATCCTCCTGTCTCAGCCTCCCAAGTACTGGGATTACCAGCGTGTGCCACCACACCCAGCTGCCTCTTTTCTTATAGGGCCAGCCTGGGGACTAAATGAAAGGACTCCCTGAGATTCAAGATGAAATTCTTTTTTGGTTTTGCATTGCTGGGGATTGGACCCAGGGCCTTGCACAGGCCAGTTAACTGCCTTACCACTGAGCTACACCCCAGCCCAAGGCTGAATTTTTACACATGTTGGTCCCTCACTGCTCAGTGCACCACGAGGGAGCCTCTGCGACAGCATCAGCCTGAGGGGTGCCGCTGCCCTCTGACTCGTACTGGAAAGTGTGGCTCCAAGTCTCGCCAGAGAAGACACGTCATGTTGTCTTCAAATGCGTTATTGGTCAACTGAGTGGATTTCCAGACCGTGTCCCACCCTTAGCTCTTCCCAGAAGCAGGGAGGAAAAGTCCATTTGAAAAAGGATATTTGTTCTCAAATTCTTTCTTACTTTCAAGGCCACTTTAAAGTCCTTGTGGCCTGGTCATGCATTTTTCCTTTTACCCAAGAGGCTTCATCACTTTCAATTTTTAAAAAAACATCTTAACATACAAATGGACCCCTTGTTTATCATAGTTGAGGCTTCCAAACTCATGACGATTAATTACAGTAGCCCCCCCTTATCTGCAAGGGATACACTCCAAGACGCTCTCGTAGATGCCTGAAACCACAGACAATACTGAACCCTGTAATTTTTTTCTATACAAACAAACATAAATCTAATGCCTTTTCCATCTTGACTAAGACCTTATCACATACTGTGGCTTTAACTTTTGCAGTTTGAGGTGTGACAGCAAAATGAACACAGATGTCTTTCTCCTTCCTTGCAATTTTTCTTAGCAACCCTGGCATATGATTCTTTTTCTCTCTGTATTAAGTTGGAAACTTTCACCTTTTCACTTAAAGGAAGCTCTTCATGGCTTCTCCTTGGCACATCTGAACTGCCGGTATCACTACTCACGAGCTTTGGGGCCGTTATTAAGTTAAACAAGGGCAATTTGAACACAAGCACCATGACACTGTGACAATCAATGGTAACCAAGGTGGCCATGGAGTGGCTTAATGGGTGGTGGCACACAGAGCACGGGTACGCTGGGCCAAGGGAAGACGCATCTCCCAGCTGGGATGGAGCAGGGCCGCGCGAGATTGCCTCGCAGTGCTTACAACGGCATGCAATTTAAAATTAATAAATTGTTAAAATTGTTTATTTCTGAGCCAGGCATGGTGGTGCACACCTGTAATCCCAGCACTTGGGAGGCTGAGATTGGAGGAATGAAGGTTCAAGACCAGCCTCAGCTATTTAGCAAGCATGTCAGCAACCTAGTGAAAACATGTTTCTTTTCTTTTCTTTCTTTTTTTTTTTTTGTATGTGTGATACTGGGGATTGAACCCAAGGGCATTCTACCTCTGAGCTATATCCCAAGTCCTTTTATTTTTTGTTTGGAAAGAGGGTCTTGATAGGTTGCTAAGAGTCTTGCTTTGTTGCTGAGGCTGGCCTCAAACCTGCGATCCTCCTGTGTCAGCCTCCCAAGTACTAGGATTACAGGCATGTGCTACAACGCCTGGTGAGACCCTGTTTCAAAACAAAAAATAGCCGGGCGTGGTGGCACACGCTTGTAATCCCAGTACTTTGGGAGGTGGAGACCGGAGGATCCTGGTTCGCGGCCAGCCTCAGCTCTCTCTCTCTCTCCCTCTCCCTCTCTCTTTCTCTCTCTCCCTGTCTCTCTCTCTACTTAGTGAGGCCCTCCGCAACTTCGTGAGACCCGGTCTCAAAATAAAGTATAAAAAATAGGGCCGGGGGCTGTAGCGCGGAGGTAGAACGCCCCTGCGTTCAATCCCCGGTACCGCAAAAAAAAGTATAAAAAATAGGGCCGGGGGTGTGGCGCAGAGGTAGAACTCTGCCCCTGGGTTCAATCCCCGGTACTGCAAAAAAAAAAAACAAAAAAAAAAGGGCAGGGGGTATATCTTGGAGGTAGAACTCCCCTTGGTTCAATCCCTAGTACAAAAAAAAAGTTTATTTCTGGAATTTTTCCTTTTTTTTTAAAATTTTCCTTGTTTTCTTAAGAAACGGGTTTCACTATGTTACCCAGGCTGGCCTCAAACTCCTTGCGTCAAGCAATCTCCCTGCCTTAGCCTTCTGAGTAGCTGGGGCTACGGGCATGTACCACTATGTCCAGCACAGGAAATTTTCATTTATTTACTTAATTTTTTTTTCTTTCTGTAGTACTGGGTATCAAACCCGGGGACTCTCTACCACTGAACCACATCCCAGCTTCCTTTTTATTTTTTCTTGTTTTGTTTTGTTTTTTGCTTTGGTGGGACTGGGGATGGAACCCAGGAGCATTCTACCTCTGAGCTACACCCCTAGTCCTATTTTTATTCTTTATTTTGAAACAGGGTCTCACTAAGTTGCAGAGGGCCTCACTAAGTAGCTGAGGCTGGCCGCGACCCTGCTATCCTTCCAGTCTCAGCCTCCCAAGTACTGGGATTAGAAGCGTGCGCCACCACACCCGGCTTATTTTTTCTTATTTTGAGACAGGGTCTGGCTAAGTTGCCTAGGTTGACCTTGAAATTGTGTCCTCCTCCTTCGGTTCCCTGAGTGGCTGGGATTATAGGTGTGTAACACTATGACAGACTAGAATTTTTCATTTAATATTTTCAGATCATGGCTGACCATGGATAACTGAAATCACAGAAATTGAAACAGCAGAGAAGGGTAGGCTACTGTAGCAAGATTCTCCTCTGATGTTCAGAATTCTTGACCAAGGTGAAAATTTTAGAGGCAGCTGAGGGGAGATGGTCCAGCATTCTGATGAATCCAGGATCTCCTGTTCTTTCACTATCACAGTAACCATTAAGAAGCAACCAGGCAGGCTGCAGATGCCCATTGCATTTGCATATAACTGGCTTTGTTGTGAAGGTGTTACACACAGCTCCATGGGGCCTCCTGGGCTGACAGCTCTTCTCTTTTTTTTTTTTTTTTGTGGTACCGGGGATTGAATCCAGAGGCGTTCTACCTCCATGCTACACCCCCGGCCCTATTTTTTTGTACTTTATTTTGAAACCGTTTCTCACGAAGTTGCGGAGGCCTCACTAGGTAGAGAGAGAGAGAGAGAGACAGGGAGAGAGAGAGAGAGAAGAGAGAGAGCTGAGGCTGGCCATGAACCCGGATCCTCCGGTCTCCGCCTCCCAAAGTACTGGGATTACAAGCATGCGCCACCACGCCCAGCCTCTGACAGCTCTTCTCTGAGAACCACCTCTGGCCTGTGGCACCTGCTCAGAACATCTGCTTCCATGACTGCTGCTGGTGGAGGACAGACCAAAGGACCCAGTCTCTGGGCACAGCTGGGACCACCAGATTCTGTCTCCCAGGAAGTTAGAACTGGGATCCACTCAGTGATGGCAGGCACTAGACTTGTAGGGATCTGTTAAGTCAGAGCAGAGGTGATCAAAGTCACGCTAGGGCCATGTGAGCCGATGCCACTGGCTCACAGAGAGGAAGAAGAATGAATGCCAAGCTAAGAGAGAGGCAGAGAGGGGAGCACACGTGGCCCAGAGAGATGCAGAACACATTCCTTCTTGCTCAGTTCTTGGGACACAGGGTTGGGTTCTGTGATACACTCCTGTGCTCAGGTTAGCTTGAGTGAGTTCTAGTCCTGTCAGAGACGAGGCCCGCCCATGATGGTAAAGCTCAGTGTGAATGCGGACCTTCAGACGGGCACGCCCATGAGCAGCAGCCTGGCTGACAGTTTTCTCTTCCAGTACTCTGATCAGACCAGGGAGATTTGCTCTAAGAAACCAGGAGCAAAATTCTTGGCCTACGTTTTACAGAACTCTTCCCTTGGCCGAGAACTTCTTTCATTAATTTTTTCTATGAATAAAATCTGCTTCTTCAGAAATAATGTAACTGCTGTGCTTGTTTTATTTTTGGAAACAAGGTCTCACTAGATGGCCCATGCTGGCCTCAAACTTGCAGGTTCCAGTGATCCTCCTGCCTCAGCCTCCTGGGTAGCTGGTAATATAGACACATGCCACCGTGCCTGCCTCTGCGTATTTTAAACACCCTTTAGCCCTGTGTTGATTCCATCTTTTGCCCCAGAGACCCTGTGTTGGTGTCTCAGTAGCTGATTTCTCTCTCCCGAGGAACAAGAACTAAGAAAACGTGAGATGATGCCACTGGTGTTCTATGAGAGGACCAACCATTTTGAGCACTTCCTTCAGAGCATTGATGGGTCTAGTGTGGACTCACCTACCACCTCTGGCCCACGACCACGAGCACCTCCACCCTGTCCTGTCCACTCTGACAGTGCCATCTTGGTCCAAGTCCTTAGCACAATGTGGCTCCACCCTATCGCTATAAACGTATCTGCTAGCATAAAACACTCCTTGTTGGTCACGCTGATTCTTCCAGCAGATTTACTGTGTGCCTCTGAGTCTCATTAATGGCAGGTGTGGTAGCGCACGCTTGTAATCCTAATACTTGGGAGACTGAGACAGGAGGATTGCAGGTTCAAGGCCAGCATCAGCAATTTAGAGAGACCCTGTTTCGAAATAAAAAATAAAATAGGGCTGGGAGTATAGCTCAGAGGTAGAATGCCCCTCAGTCCAATCCCCAGTACCAATAAACAAACAAACAAAAAAAAAAACAAACAAATACAGCTTTTTCTTCCTCTATAAGATTCTACCTTTAGGAGAAGGTAGAAGTGTTCCTAGAGGTCCTGAACCTATACGCCCTAGATATTTCACAGTGGTAGTTCCTTCCTGGTGGGGTGTCCTCTGAAACTTAATTTCTGCTGATTTTATCTGGTAGGTAGACTCCAAAGGAGGCTCTGATGATTTCCCCCTTCCTGTACCCACATGTGTGTTGCTCCCGCTTTAAGAGCTGGAGCCGAGTCTGGCGTGGTGGCACACACCTGCAATCCCAGTACTTGGGAGGCTGAGACAGGAGGATCACAGGTTCACGGCCAGCCTCAGCAACTTAGTGAGGCCCTCCACAACTTAGTAAAACCCTGTTTCAAAATAAAGAATAAAAAATAGGGCTGAGGGTGTAGCCCAGAGGTAGAATGCCCCTGGGTTCAATCCCCGGTACCACCAAAAAAAAAAAAAAAAAAAAAAAAAGAATAAAACAGGGCTAGGGGTGTAGTTCAGAGGTAGAACACCCCTGGGTTCAATCCCCAGTACCACACACACAAAAAAAGTTGGAATTGATTTCCTCTCCTCTTAGGTCTGAACTGGCCTTGCAACTTGCTTTGATCAATAGAGTATGGTGGACTTGTGAGTTTTTGCAAGAGGACTGCTTCCTCTCTCAGGGAACCCAGCCACCATGAGACGCATGAACACACTGCTAGAACAAGAGGTCTCTAGGCAGAGGCCGGAAGCTGTCCTGGCCATCCTGGCCCCAGCAGAGCCCCCAGCTGCATGCAACCTCCTGACCAAGCCCAGGTGAGAGTAGCAGAGAACCTCCTGGCTGAAACCCAGCCAGCCCACAGAACTGGGGGAAATGATCAACTGATGTTGCTTTAAGTCACTTAGGCTGGGTAGCTTGTCACATGGTAATAAACGGCTGAAACACTGTGATAAAGCATCAGTTCAAGTTCAAAAGGAATGATACAGCTGTGTCTCTGGGAAGAAAAGCTCAGTTTGTTGACTTGGCCTCCCCCCACCCCCGGAACACCACAAATATCACAGGCAAGGAACCACAGAGCCATCTTTTATTCTTCCGCTGTTTCTTCCTGTATATATTCCCCTTGTCATCAAGTTCTATCTTCCTCCTAAGCACGGCTTGGATTTAACTCTTCCTATCTTTCCCCACTGCTTCCATCGGAGCCCAGGCCCTTATCCTGGATTTGGAAGTCTAAACCCGACCTCTCCTCCACAATTCCTCCCTCCAGCCCATCCTCTAATGGGACACTGGACTCCTCTTCCTAAACTAGGGTTCTTCACACGTCAACCCCAGCTAGTCACTGGGCATCCAAGCTGTGACCGGGGTTCCTTTCTATCCTCTTTGCTACCCCAGGCAGCCAAGTTCTCACCCATGTGCACGCCCATCCTGTACCCTTCCTCCAATCCCTGTCAGCAGTGTCCTGACTCACCCAGCCTCTGCCCACCTCTCTCCCACCTCCATGATCTTCACTGAGTGCCTCTGTCTTCCCACACCTACAGCATTCTACCTCATAATTCAACACTTATTCAAAGACTTGGGGTGCTAGTTCCCCATTTTACTCTATGTTTATAACTCAGATTCCTAATTCCTAATTAAGTCATGAGATCAAGGGACTATTTTCTATGTTCATGTGTATTCCTTACAAGTAAATACTAAAGATTTTCAGTAAAGTCATCCTCATAGATATGAACTAGTTCCCCTTTTTAAGTTACTAGTATGCTTTACACAACCTGCTTTAAAGCATTTTGTATGTCACTGAGGAAAATGTCCACTCAATTTAGGAAGTCTATATTCTGGGAGGGGATTAAAAAAATGCCAACAGCAAAAACCAAAAACTAATTGCATCAATGCTAGAACTAAAACCATAAAACTGCATTACAGCTGTGTGTGGTGGCACATGCTTGTAATCCCAGTACTTGGGAGGCTGAGACAGGAGGATCACAGGTTCGCGGCTAGCTTCAGCTACTTAGAGAGGCCCTCTGCAACTTAGTGAGACCCTGTTTCAAAATAAAGAATAAAAAAAATAGGGCTGGGGGGTGGAGCTCAGAGGTAGAATTTCCCTGGGTTCAATCCCCAGTACCGCAAAAAAAAAAAAAAACCACAAACACACATACAAAAAAACTGCATAATAAGAACAAATGCAGGGCCTCCTGTGTCCCGTTCCCGTCCCTTCGAGTCCAGTGCCACATCAGGCCCTGTGAAATGGCCACTGCTGCGACTAAGGCACATGCCAAGCCCCAAGGTCTGCTGGATGAAAAGAATGGACAGGAACAACAAGCAGGCTACGAATAACACGCCCAGGAATGAGATGACCGGAACCTGCCAACAGCAGCCCGTGCCCTGGGCAAAGCAGCCACCACAGTACCTGCCATGAACCAGGTCCTGGACTTGGGGTTGGGTGCGTCTTATTCATTTCATCTTCAAAATAACACCAGGAGGCACAGAAGAGGAAACCGAGTCCCAGAGAAGAGTAGTTCTGCCGAAAGCTACTAGTGAGTGATGATGTGAACTAAGCCGAGTGACTCCAGAGCCCACATTCTTCCCACTGGCTCGGGTGGTCTCTCCCGGAAGACAGGACCTCACAGATCAAGAAAGAGTATGTAGCGAGCACCTGTTCCGGCCTCCACTGCACTAGGTGGAGGTGCACTGTGGAAAGACATGGCTCCTCTGGCAGCCGCCAAGGAGAGGCAGGGGGGAGGGCAACCAGAAATCCCATCACCATGCTCCACACGTAACACACGACCTGAGGAGAACCAGGGTGCCTGCTGTCAAAGTGCAGCTTCTGGTCCCCTCTCTAACCTCGCCTTCCTTCACAGAAACTCCAGAGCTACCCCTGCTCCTGCCCTCGAGCAGCTTAAAACGATGCACAGCCAGGTGTGGTGGCGCACGCTTGTAATCCCAGTACTTGGGAGGCTGAGACTGGAGGATCCAGGTTCGCAGCCAGCCTCAGCTACCTAGTGAGGCCCTCTGCAACTTAGTGAGACCCTGTTTCAAAATAAAGAATAAAAAATAGGGCTGGGGGTGTAGCTTGGAGGTAGAATGCCCCTGGGTTCAATCCCTGGTACCGCAAAAAAAAAAAAAAAAAGATGCACAAACAGCAAGAATAAACAATACTAAAGCCCGATCCTGACAACGCCAATTTGGGTAGTCTAGAAGGCTTCAATGGAACCAAAATGTTAACTGTAATGGAAACACACACAAGAGATACCAAAAGCTTAGTCTGCATAATTTACATTATCCATGCTGCTTTCCATATTGCTTTGGCCATGGAGAAAAGCGGGGGGTTTTACTTTAGCTGTGAAGCATGAACGGTGAACAGAGCTGTGTCTTCTGAGATGAAGCAGCTTCCAGCCCCAGCAGCGGAGCCCAGGATGGGGAAAGGCCCCAAGGCCTGGACAAAGCGCTGTGCCTGTGCACAGGGTCCAGCTGAGAGCAGCTGGGCAAGGAACACCCGCAGAGACAGACGCCCAGCATTCTGCGGAGGAGTCCTGCAGCTAATGCTTCCTGGATACTACTGTGGCCTGCTCTGCTCCCGGGGCTCAGGGTTTCCCAAACCCAGAGAAGAAAAGAAAATGACTTGGAGTTCACAGCATGAGCTGCAGACCCTCTGTCGCCACTGAGTTAATCCTTTGGTTTCCACAATGTCAAAAAGGCGATCTTAATAATTCAGCATACTATCTGGATTTCAAACTTTAATTCCTAAACAATCCACAAAGAAAATTTTGAAGAATGACCTCAGTGGTAGCCCGGATCCACCCCAGAGCCCCCATTTCCAGGAAATAAAGGAAATGGGGCTGTTCTCAATGTTCTCAAGTGCTAGAAGGAAAGGTCACTGGACTTGCTATCGAGAGTCCTGGATTCAGCCAGGCAAGGTGGCGCACGCCTGGCATCCTCGTACTTGGGAGGCTTGAGACAGGAAGATTGCAGGTTTGAGGCCAGCCTCAGCAACTTAGCGAGGCCCTCAGCAACTCAGTGAGATCCTGTTTCAAAATAAAGAGAACTGGGGTTGTAGCTCAGAGGTAGAATGCCCCTGGGTTCAATTCCCACTACTACTACTACAAAAAAAAAATCCTAGATTCAAATCCTGTTTGGCTGAGTTTAATCCTCATCAAATCTTGAAACCATCTAGCCTTGATTTTCTCCTCTGAAAAATGGAGGAGGGAGAGTGGATATACCTCCTGTTTCCTAGGCTTGCTGAGAAAGTTAATTAAGATAATGTGAGTATAAGTGTTTTTTTTTTTTTTTTTTTGCAGTACCGGGGATTGAACGCAGGGACGTTCTACCTCTGCGCTACACCCCCGGCCCCATTTTTTTATGTTTTATTTTTGAAACCGGGTCTCACGAAGTTGTGGAGGGCCTCACTAGGTAGGTAGAGAGAGAGAGAGAGAGAGAGATCGCGCGCACGCGCACGCACGCTGAGGTTGGCCGCGAACCCGGATCCTCCGGTCTCCGCCTCCCAAAGTACTGGGATTACAAGCGTGTGCCACCACGCCCGGCTGTATAAGTGTTTTGTATGTGACACTCAACAATGGATGAAAAATACTAAAAAGCAGCATTGACATCAGAATGCAGAAAGCGCTGATGGGAAGAAAACATTTTCTCTGAGAGACCGCTCTGACCACCGCTGCCAGAGCGCCTGTGGCTTCCTACTTGAAGGCTCAACGCAGCTTCTGAAACCCTCGCTAGGGATCCCCAAAGGAAGCTTTCCAGTCCTGGGCTTCAGGCCGCACTGTTGTAAGGTGAACACTAACAGCTGAGGAACAACACTTCATCTTAACCAGGCCAGAGCACTGACTTAGTTAAAAGGAACTTGGGCTGGTGAGGTCACCAGCTGAGGTCACCTAGGGCTCCTTGGAGCTGGCGTGTTCTCCGGCTGGTCCATGTGAATGATACAATCACTGGAGAACTTCTCATGGGCTAGAGAGGAGCGAGCTCACCCCGGATCCCTAACAGGGGCTTCAGAAGTCAAGGGGAAATGTCTCTTTTGGATCCAGCCCTCTCCATCTTCCTGGGTCATGCCTGGGCTCCACCATACCATGAGTCCTTCCGCTATCTGGTCTCCTCGCTGTCCTCTCAGACCACCTCCTTTGCTCCTTCCTTCTTCTTCTTTTTTTTTTTTTTCTGCAGTACTGGGGATTGAACCCAAGGGCATTCTACCTCCAAGCTATACCCCCAGCCCTATTTTTTATTCTTTATTTTGAAACAGGGTCTCACTAAGTTGCGGAGGGCC
>PVJS01027473.1:0-26180 GCA_004027185.1 Glis glis | reverse complement strand
GAGTTCCATTGGCGTGAATTACCTTGCTCCACCCCTTCACCTTTAGTTTGTGCGCATCTTTACTTGTAAGGTGTGTTTCTTGCAGGCAGCATATAGATGGATTGTGATTTTTAATCCATTTTGCCACCTTATGTCTTTTGATTGGGGAGTTGAGGCCATTTATATTCAGTGTGATTATTGAGAGATGGGTTTTCATTCCAACATTTTGAGACTTAATTTCTATCTCTGAACTACACCCCCAGCCCTATTTTATTTTATATTTTGAAACAGGGTCTCACTAAGTTGAGAAGGGCCTCACTAAGCTGCTGAGGCCGGCCTTTAACCTGTGATCCTCCTGTCTCAGCCTCCCAAGTACTGGGACTACAAGCATGCGCCACCACACCCAGCATTATTCAAAATATTTAAAAAATTAAATATTAAAAAATTATTTAAAATGCTTTTAAATCTTAGTTATTCAAAGGATTTTAAATGAAAGTGATCATATGGCTATAGCCCATCACCCAGAATCCTCCCAAGGGTATATGGTTCCAATAATTGATTCTGAATGGTGCTAATATATGGCAAGACATATAAATAAAAAAAATAGAGACTACTGAAATAGATCTAATTGTATAGGGTTAATTGAATGTTAATAAAAATACATAGCATGTAAATGGAGAAATTATAGGCTTTTTTTTTTTGCAGTACCGGGGATTGAACGCATGGGCATTTTACCTCCGCGCTAGGCCCCCGGCCCTATTTTTTATACTTTATTTTGAAACTGGTCTCACGAGGTTGCAGAGGGCCTCACTAAGTAAAGAGAGAGAGAGAGAGCGAGAGAGTGAGAGAGCTGAGGCTGGCCGCGAACCCGGATCCTCCGGTCTCCGCCTCCCAAAGTACTGGGATTACAAGCGTGCGCCACCACACCCGGCCATTACAGGCTTTATGATTAAAGATACTGAAACAACTGGAAGTCTATTGGGGGGAAAAATGAGTCTTGACTCTTATCTCATACCATACACAACAACTAATGCAATATGGACCGTAGAGCTAAACATAAAAGCTAAATCTACAAAATTTTCTTTTCTTTTTTTTTTTTTTGCAGTACTGGGGATTGAACCCAGAGGCATTCTACCTCCAAGCTACACCCCCAGACCAATTTTTTAATTCTTTATTTTGAAACAGGGTCTCACTAAGTTGCGGAGGGCCTCACTAAGTAGCTGAGGCTGGCCGCGAACCAGGATCCTCCTATCTCAGCTTTCCAAGTACTGGGATTACAAGCGTGTGCCACCATGCCCGGCTTCTACAAAATTTTAGAAGGCCACAAGGAGAAAATCTTTGTTAACCAGAATTTAAAAAAAAAGATTTTTTAAAATTTGTGATGTTAAACATGTCTCTACATTTATCAATGCTCATTGACCTCTACACTTAAAGTGGTTGCATTTTATTTCATGTAAATTATACTTTGATGAAGTTGAGTTTTTAAAAACTATGAAATCAGAATAGTGTAGGCTCATGGGAGAGGATTAACTTGAAATGGGCTAAAGAGAACTTTATGGAATGATCAAAATATTTCGTACCTTGACTGGGTGACACTCTATTGTACACATTTGTTGAAACTTACCAAATGTTACCTTAAATGTACTCATTTTACTTCATGTAAGTTATTTTTCCATTAAATAAAAACGATTCCTTCAGAAAATAACATACATAAGCAGAAGGTAGTATATATAAGTAGAAGTCACTTCTATAAAATTAGGAAAGATGTATAATATGTGCCTATATATTACATTGACATATGTATGTGTATATATGTGTGCATCAGTGTTGATAAAACTGGTAACATAGACACTTTGGTATACTGAGAGTGCAAGTAAAAATCATTGCATTTCTGGAAGTAAACTTCTAATATTTACTAAGCTTCTAAATATGTAAATTCTTTGATCAAGTAATTGCACTCCTTGGAATCTATACCAATGAAACTCTCAGAAGTGCAAAGATATTCATTTCCTATAACTTATAATTTAGAAAATTGGAAAGAAACCTGACTGTCCAAAACGCAGGATATAATTATACAAATTATGGCACATAGCATGTGTTTGATTGAATAGCTATTAAATGATGTTTACATATAATTTTGAATAGTATGGGAAAATGCTATGTTAAATATTTAACAAAAGGAAAATATAGCAAATTCTATGATATATAGTATTTAGAATACTATAGGTATGATATAAAACATGAGTATGAAAAACTAAAGAAATATATGTAAATATTAACAGTAGTTATCACTAGAAGGCTTGGTTGTAATTATTTTCATCACAAATTTCTGGGTTTTCTATTCTTACAATTTCCAAGATTTTTGTGAGAACACTAGGTTAAATTATGATGTAATAATTTAAAATATGTCTCTTGTTAAGATTTGCAAATAGAAATGCTTATAGTATCAATGACATTAAGTTTTTATAAGGTAAATATATCTACGTAGATGTCCTATACAATTGTAAACCATGATAAATGTTTTTGACATACTCAAATATGAATACAAAGAAAATAAGATATTGCGTTATTTTTATTGGCTTGGGATATATCTTTTAGCCTTTTTTCCTTAATTGCTATGACTACTGAAAAATAGTTCCTATTTTCTTTTTCTTTTGGAAGGGGCATTAATTACCTATCAAACTGAATTTACCCTTTTCTCAGGATACTATTCAATATTCACAATCTATTGCCATAGAGACAATTACTACTCACCCAATACTTACGTACTTCTTCACAATTCCCAGCTCCATTTCGGTTGACATACCACGTAATGAATTCTTGCTAATGGCATTACCCTTCAGATTTTTTTTCTCTCCTTCTGCAGTGACCAGGAAACCTCATCATAAGATTGAAAACAGTAAGACTTTCTCATGAAGATCTGCTAACCAAGGGAGTTACTAACCAGCAGCACAATACTTGTGAAACATGAACCTGCATTATATTAAGCCACTGAGATTTCAGGATTTATTCTTTAGCTTTAACTATACATACCAGCAAAAATATTGACGTTCCAATATTTTTTAGGGCTGCTAAAAAAAAGAAGAAAACAAGAAAACCCTAAAATATGTGGTTGTAACTTATTAGTTGGGCAGCAGGAAGTGAAAGACTTGTACAGAGGCTGGAAAGACAGTGATCCACATCATCCTTTGCCAAAATAGTTGGTAAAACTTGCTTGCATGAGGTGGTGCCATTGGCAAGTTTTAAGAAATGAGATTTTGAAAAAGTTGTTTGAGGTGTAAGTAAAAATGAAAAGGAATAAAGATAGTCCAGAAATTCAAGGCCTTATAAGATTGGAAGAAATAACTGGTTCTAGATACCAGCCCAATGAGACAGGAATTAAGAAGGCTTTTTTTTCATAAATGCAAACTAGGATGTTATTAAAATTATCAGTACCAAGATCAGATTAAGAATATGCATCATAGCTGGGTGTGGTGGCGCATACTTGTAATCCCAGTACTTAGGAGGCTGAGACTGGAGGAGCAGGGTTCACGGCCAGCCTCAGCTACTTAGTGAGGCCCTCTGTAACTCAGTGAGACCCTGTTTCAAAATAAAGAATAAAAAACAGGGCTGGGGGTGTAGCTCGGAGGTAGAATGCCCCTGGGTTCAATCCGTGGTACCGCCAAAAAAAAAAAAAAAAGACTATGCATCATGCCTGTTGTACTGACGGCATTAAGGTACCCACCAGAAAGTCAAGCAAGGAAAGCACGGGGCGAGACAGTCAAGAAACATGGCGAATCCCAGAGTGATGGTTAGGGCACATTGATGTCACCACAAGCAAACGCAGGAGATGATATTGAACTTTAATATAAAGTTACTCTGTGTGTGTGTGTGTGTGTGTGTGTGTGTGTGTGTGTGTGTTATCTGTGATTGATTCCAGGGGCATTCTACCTCTGAGTTACACCCCCAAGCCCTATTTTTTATTTTTATTTTGAAACAGGGTCTTGCTAGGTTGATGAGAGTCTCACTACTTGCTGAGGCTGTCCTTGAACCTGTGATCCTCCTGTCTCAGCCTCCCAAGTACTGGGGTTACAGGCGTGTGCCACCACACCTGGCTTAAGTTTCACTTTTATAAAAATCATGAATTTGATTCAAAAATTACTTGTGATTGTTAAAAACATAGCAATCCTTAGGCTCCCTAAATTTCCGTAGGCAAGAAACAGGCTGTGAAAGGAAAGCGATATAACTCCAGAGAGCACATTCTTCCGTGTCCACTTAAAAAAATGCAAATAAGAGCCGGGCGTGGTGGTGCATGCTTATAATCCCAGTACTTTGGGAGGCGGAGACCGGAGGATCCGGGTTCGCGGCCAACCTCAGCTCTCTCTCTCTCTCTCTCTCTCTGTCTCTCTCTCTCTACTTAGTGAGGCCCTCCGCAACTTCGTGAGACCCAGTTTCAAAATAAAGTATAAAAAAATAGGGCCGGGGGTGTAGCGCGGAGGTAGAACACCCCTGGGTTCAATCCCTGGTACCACAAAAAAAAAAAAAAATGCAAATAATTACAATGCACGAATAAAATTGTAAAAAGATAAAATAAAATAGCATTAACAAAAGAAAGAAAGAGAGGAAGAAAAGGCAAGGCAAGAACAGAACAGAAAAGAAAAGAAAGACAAAAGAAAAACCATGAAAAGACAAAAGAAAGCTGGGCGTAGTGGCGCACTCTTGTAATCCCAGTACTTGGGAGGCTGAGACAGGAGGATCTGGGTTCATGGCCAGCCTCAGCTACTTAGTGAGGCCCTCCGCAGCTTAGTGAGACCCTGATTCAAAATAAAGAATAAAAAACAGGGCTGGGGGTGTAGTTCAGAGGCAGAATGCCCCTGGGTTCAATCCCTGGTACTGCAAAAAAAAAAAAAAAAAAGGAGGGCGAAGATAACTTGCTTCATGCTCGATAGACATTTGGGCCAAAAGGAGCTGCAACCCAGTGAGAGGGAGAAACTGCAGTGCAGCTTGGATTTGGGGCTGGATTCAGTGACTGACTGGGACATTGTTTTGTTGGTTTGAGGGAAGACTGAGTGTGCCAAGTGGAGAGAAATTAATAAAGGAACATTTATTTCCCGGAGGGCGGGTGGTAGCAGAGACATTCACTGTTGATTGAGTACATACGGTCTTCCCCTCCTCGACCAGTCACCTTGGAGTTATGCAAAATGGTTTAGCTCGTTGATAGACGGTATGTGTGCTTTAAAGTTTCCAGCTACTGAAAATGTGGGGTTAGTTTTTGTTGCGATGTAACATAGCTTGTCTTGACAAATACATATGTTTGTAAAGTAAATTTGGAGAATGAAGGAAAGTTGAAAGAAGAAAAATCAACATCCATAGTACATTGACATAGCTTTAATGTTTGGTAGCTTTAATGTTTTTTTTTGTTTGTTGTGAGATATTCAGAAAATACAGCTCATACAGAAAGAGAATAAAATCAGGTATATTCATACTTCCCAGATACAATCACTACTACCACTGATATATATGATTAAAATATGTGTAATTTTCAGTAGTAGAATCACAATTTGCATATTATATCACCTGAATTTTAAATATATATGTGTATTTGTTATATGTTTAATGATGATAAATATCTCAGGTCAAATACATCTATTTTATTCTTGTTATGAAAGCATAGTTTGTTTTGCTTTTTAATGCATTCTTAATTATAAAATCTCATTACATAAAATTAAGAGTTGTTTTCTTATTGCATTGCAGACAAACTTTATATTCTTTGGATATATTTGGAATATTAGTTGTTCCACTGTTATACATGTTGCCCATATTTTCTTCCAATATCGCACTTAATTCAAAACTTTATTAAGTTTTCTGTGTACATATATTTTTAAAAGACCCATCATGTTTTAAGTTCTTAAGTTCTTAATTTCTTCTGGGTTTCATGTCTTCTATAAATAAATTTCCCCACAATATTAAACAAAATTCTATTTTCTCCAAATATTAATATAGGGTGATCTCTGTGTTGTTTCACTTGTACTTCTTAAATTTTGAGTCACATGAGGCCACAAACTGATAGTCATTTGCTTCAACAAAAGTTACAAAACTCATCCCCTCACGCTGAATTTCAAAACCACTTTTAATTTGCATTAATTTTCTGCATAAACTTGTGTCTTTGGATCCTCTGTGCTGCTCTGTTCATTTTATTTGTCTATATCAGTATCAACCTATATTGTCATTATTAAAGTGTTCCTACAGAATATTTTATTTTTTTTATTTTGCAGTACTGGGGATTGAACCCAGGGGCATTCTACCTCCAAGCTACACCCCCAGCCCTACTTTTTTTTTTATTCTTTATTTTGAAACAGGGTCTCAATAAGTTGCGGAGGCCTCACTAAGTAACTGAGGCTGGTCGAGAACCCGGATCCTCCGGGCTCAGCCTCCCAAGTACTGGGATTACAAGCGTGCACCACCATGTCTGGCTAGAATATTTTATATTTTATAAAGTTGTCCTTTTTTGCTTAAAAAAAGGGAAGAGAAATACTTTTTGCACATTGTCCAACCAGAGGAACTAATTAGTTGTGTGAGATCCACAGAAAATTATTTTTGGATTGATAAATTAATTTGCTGTAGATTTACTTTGTTACAAGTACTTCTTATAACAAAGAATATAATTAATTAATATAATTAATGCTATTATTAATTCTCCACAGTCAATAATTGAGTATTGCTCTCCACTTATTCATATTTTATACAAGTTTTCTTTAGTGCTTAGGTCTTAGAGCATCTTTTAAGGACTATCAAATTCTCATGTTTCAAAGAATCAGAAGAAATATAAAGAAATATAAGCAATAAAAAATCTTAAAAGAATCTTAACTATAGTAATGAAATGGAAGGTGACAAATATCCTCATTGAAATTAAATATACAGTGCGTTGAAAGACTATGCTAATAAGGAGGACTCTAAATTGTATCACTAGATATGTGATAACATATTTCATCTGTTTTAAGATGCAGATCTTTCCAAATGTTTACTCTGAATATCCCTGCAATTGTCATGTGCGAAACTTTTTTTTTTTTTTTTTTTGCAATGCTGGGGATTGAATCTAAGGGCATTCTACCTCTGAGCTACACCTCAGCCCATTTAATTTTTTGTTTTGAAACCGGGTCTCACTAGGGTGCTGAGAGTCTTGCTAGGTTGCTGAGGCTGTCCTTGAACCTGTGATTCTCCTGTCTCAGCCTTCCAAGTACTGGGATTACAGGAGTGTGCCGTCACACCTGGCTGAAGCATTCTAAGACATATTACAATGGCTTTCAGCCAGGCAACAGTGATGACACAGTTAGCATTACTGTGGTCATAGCTGGTTATTTGTTATGACATCAATTGAGCTATGAATATTGTTAAAATATATTATGTGAATTGAATCCCATTGCTGCTTTTTTAGTAGACTACAGTATCATTTCAAGGTGAAAAGTTATTATGTACCTAGAAAGGTGAGGTAAGAAAGCGGTGGGACACAAATTTGCTATTTGCAAAACAAATATTTCCATGGGAAGAATAAACCCATTGCAGATTTTCTTGCAAACCTGCAACTAAATGCTTTATGATACCCAGGGAAGAAAGAAATCCCCAGTAAATGATGTTGTGTTAGGTTTTGTTACTAATATATATGCTAAAGGATTACCTGTCACATATAAGAAACAGTAAGTATCAAAGTCAGCAGGTGTGCAGGACCTAGAATAAGATTGTAGAGACAACTCTTAGGCATTTAAGACAAGCTTGTCCCCAAGGAATGTATCTGGAGTGTTGGTGATGATGATAATGATGATGATTGAGATGATTTCAGAAGAGTAGGTTCTAAATGGGGCACATTATAGGATTATCTTAACTAGCTTATTTCACTCTTGCTCATATACCCTTTCTAATGAATGCTCTCGAAACTTAAGCTAAAAAACTACATCAAAAAAGTATAACAGCTATCTTTCAAAAAGTATAAAATTTTAAAAGCCTAAGAGATTCTAAAGCCTCTCTTCTTAGTTTAATTGGGAGCATTTTTCCCTCAGTAGTATATAAAATAATGAGGATTCCTACAAGGGATAGTGTTTTATCTTAGATGATATGTATTTCGTATCGGTTAGAATCTTTTCATTGTAAGTAAAAGACTCATTTAACGAAACACTAAAGAGAATGATATGACTTAGCCATAAAGTCCAGGTTTTCAGCTTGATTCAGGTAAGCTTTGAGCCAGGGACTTAGAACACCATTTAGGAACTGAATTCTGTGTCCATACCTTTCCACGCTGTGGGCTCCGTGACTTTATAATGTCACGGTGACTCCTGAAACTGCTGGGACTCCAGACCTCATTTTCCATATCCATCAGGATACAGTGGGAAATTTTCCCCAGAAATCTAGAAAAAAAAGCTAACATACAACTTCCATAGGACCAGTTTCAGTCGCATGCTCTATCCCTGGGTCCCCAAAGAAAAGGGACCTCTTGCACAAGAAGAAAGAGACAAAGAATGAGTGCAGGGAAGACAACCACAAACGACAAGAAGACACACTCCTTCACCAAGTTTTGCAGATGTGTGAATTCCCTGTACAGAACCATCCACACATCAGGACTGTCGGGCCTAACTTCCAGGTGCCAACACCTGCATCTCTTTGACTGAAGACTTTTCATGGGTCTTCAGAACTCTCTGTCTACCAATGCAGCAGGACATAAATGATGGGAAGTTAGTGCCCGCAGTGTGAGTGAATACATACCCCAGCTCTTAGCTCTCTTTGCTTTGGGGGTGGGAAAATTCTAAGGTGTATATAGAGCCCTGGTTCTCAGAGCAGGATTAAATTCCAGGAGCCTCCAGGGGTAGATTTTGATAATACATTCTTTTATTGATGGTTTTCCCTTGCCGATCTCACTTCTCCACTCCTCTTCTGATATTTTCTTCTTCTCCCAGAGAAATTCCTTGTACTTGTATCCTTGGCTCAGAATCTGCCTTCCGGGGAAACCAAAACTCAGTGATATAAAGCTTCTCTTTCCCCTACTCATCTCAAATAAAGTGTTTATTCTGCAAGATGTCTCTGGAACTCAGTTTCCTCCTGAATATAATGGAGATAATAATGTCTGCCCCACTTTCCTTGACAGAACCATTATGAAGAACAAATGAGATAACGCATATAAAGATGTTTTGTAAGATGCTGTATAAATGAGCATTACTGTCATTAAAACTACCATATACTTTAGAAAAGTCAAACCCCTCCATTATTGGCATGTAAACAGCGAAGCGTATTCATCGGTGGTGAGATCCCAGGCAGTGTCCTTGGCCTTCCCTTGAAATCAAAAGGACAAGAATTAATAAAAAATCAGATGATTCATCACAAAGGGATTACCTAAGGCATCTCTTTGTGTAGGCTACAGCTGCCCATTTATTTGTTGTTAATACCAGAGACCTCTCAGCAGGAAGGGAGCATAAAGTAAACAGGTAGAAGATGCTAGAAAAGGGCAAAGGGAAGCTGCCTGCTGGGCTCTGCTCACTCAAAGGCTAATGTAACCTGAACTGACTTGCAATTCAGACTCCACAGGGCTGCTGACCAAGGGTCTAACCTATGCCACAGCCACTTACCCCCTGAACAATCTTGGCTTCCAGGGAAGATTGAGGTCAAATGGATAGCAAATAGTTGCCAATGTTATGGTTTTAAATTAACTCAAGTTTTGGAACTCAAGTTTTACTTTGCAGTTTCATTATTATTATTATTATTAGTTTAAAATACATTTATTGGTGCATTGTAATTATTCATCATCATAAGGTTCAAAGTGATAGAAACATCCATGCACACAGCACTAGATGTGCTTCCCCCCAATCCCACCCCTCTCCCTCCCCTTCCCCGTACGTGTCATTGAGACTGGTATATGTACATAGCATTATTTGAACTGTTGCCTTCATGAAGTCTCCTTTCCCTCCCCCTGCCCAAATCCCCCTCCATCTCTGCACTGGAATCTCTCCTTTATCTGAAATCCCTTTTGTTACCCCGTTTCTCTTTAGCTTCCACATGGGTGATAAAACATACGACCATTCACTTTCTGTGATTGGATAATCTCTCTTAGCATAATATTCTCTAGTTCCATCCATTTTCTGGCAAATGGCATTATTTTGTTCTTTATGGCTAAGTAAAATTCCACTGTGTGTATATCCCACAGTTTTGTAACCCATTTATCTGTTGATGGACACCTAGGCTGGTTCCATAATTTGGCTACTGTGAATTGTGCTGTTAGACACATGGATATGCATTTATCACTATAGTATTCTGACTTCAATCCCCTTATTTTATTATTTTAAAAAATATACAAGAAAACTGTCCAGGACCTTAATAGAAAGCCAACAGAATGGGAGAAGATATTGGCCAGCTCCTCCTTCGATAGAGGACTAATATCTAGAATATATAAAGAACTCAAGAAACTTACCACCAATAAAACAAACAGCCCAATAAAAAATGGGCAAATGAACTAAATAGACACTTCACAAAAGAAGAAATACCAATGGCCAATAAATGTATGAAAAAATGTTCAACATCATTAGTAATCAGAGAGATGCAAATCAAAACTACACTGAGATTTTATCTAACCACAATTAGAATGACGATCATTAAAAACACAAATAATAATAAATGCTGGCAAGGATGTGGGGAAGTAGGATACATTGTTGGTGGGAAAACAGGGCAGAAGGTCTTCAAAAGAATGGGAATGAACCTACCATATGACCCAGCTATACCACTCCTGAGTAGTGTGATAGTTGGTCTGGTTTGTCAACTTGACCCACCTAAGATCATGTGAGTTTGATTGTGTAACAGCAGATTGAACCAGAAGTCCTGCCCTAAATGTGGGCAGCAGGGTTCTGATAGGTGCAGGACTTAGATAAAAGAAGGAGAAAGCCGTGTAGAGTGAGCCACGACTGTTCCTGAAGAAAACACATCTGCTCTCGTCTGAGATCATCGGTCTCCAACTTTGCCGTTTCCTTGAAGAGCTTCTTGATCTTCTGCTCTCATCTGAGATCGTCGGCCTCCAGCCTTCGAACTGAAACTTCACCATTGTTTCTCCAAAGAGCTTCCTTATCTTCACATCTTGGACTGGACTGAGTTGGTGGTTGCTTCAATCCTAAGGCTCCAGCTCTTAGACCGCCCGACCAGCTACTGATTCCTCTGATTCTTCACGTGCAGTCGAAACTCAGGACTACATTGTGAGCTGATCTAATAAATCCCTTTTTCATATGCTCATTCTGTGAATTCTGTTAATCTAGTGAACCCTGACCAATACAAGTAGCTACCCAAAAGAATTGAAATCAGATCACCATAATAATGCATGCATATCTATGTTTATAGCAGCACAATTCATAATAGCCAAATTATGGAACCAGCCTAGGTGTCCATCAACAGATGAATGAATTACAAAATTATGGGAAATGTACACAATGAAATTCTACTCAGCCATAAAGAAGAACAAAAGTATGTCTTTTTCAGGGAATTTGATGGAATTGGAGAATATTATCCTAAGTCAGATCAGTCAGTCACAAAAAGTGAAACGTTGGATGTTTTCCCTCATATGCGGAAGCTAGGGAGAAATTGGGACACAGGAGGGACTCCAGACAAAGGAGGAGAAACCCTAGTGGAGTGAGGGAGGGGGCCTACGGGAGGGAGACTCGATGGAGGAAACACTTCAATGGACATGAAGTACATACACACACTTATCAATGTCAACCTCAATGTCGTGCACAGGGAGGGTGAGGGAGCGGGTGGGAGCCGGGAGGAGGCTCACCGAGTGCTGTGTGCATGGATGTCTCTATCACTCTGAACTTCATCATGATGTATGATTACAATGCACCAATAAATACACACACACACACACACACACACACACACACACACACACACACGTAATTGAGTCCTAACACACATGCAAAAAAGTTCATGAATCACAAGTGTGCTTTTCAAGGAATGACAATGCAAACACTCTGTTAATTGCCACATAAATCAAGAAGTACAGCATGCTAGGCACACTTCATGGCCCCATCCAGTCATGAGGGGTGCTCTCTTCCATAAAAATTACCTCTATCTAGACTTTACAACAAGAAATTAATTTTGCCTATGTTGAATTTAAATGAATGGAATCATACAGCAAATATTTTTTCTGTCTGGCTTCTTTCACTAAAATTGTGGTTGTGAGACTCACCTGTGGTGTCATGCACAGCCATATTTATTCCTTTCATTGATGTAAAGAATTGCATTTTATAATTTCACCATTAGTTACTTCTTCATTATATTGTTGAAAAGAAATTTAGGTTGCCTTCTATCAAGGGCTATGGTTACTAAATATACAATATCATTCTGGTAAAAGTCTTTTTATGGTCGGGCATGGTGGCGCACGCCTGTAATCCCAGCACTAGGGAGGCTGAGACAGGAGGTTTGAAGCTAGCCTTAGCAACTTAGTGAGGCCCTCAGCACTTGGGAGGCTGACACAGGAGGTTTGAGGCTAGCCTCAGCAACTTAGTGAGACCCTCAGCAAATTAGGAAGCTGACACAGGAGGTTTGAGGCTAGCCTCAGCAACTTAGTGAGACCCTCAGCAACTTAGTGAGAATCTGTTGATTCGGAATCTGTAGTTCGGAGGCAGAATGTACTTGGATTCAATCCCCAATATTCCCCACCAAAAAAAAAGAATTTTTATGACTATATGGAAATATACTTTGGAATTATTGGGTCATAGAGTGGGTATGTTTAATATGATTGAAAATTACATTCTTCCAAAGTAATTGTACCATTTACAATGCTCAGAATAGGGTATGAAAATTCCCATTGTTGTATGTCCTTATTATAAGCACTTTTATTATCAGTTATTTTAATTTGACACATCTTGGTAATGTCCCATTTGCTTTTAAATTTCATTTCACTGATAGCTAATGAGTTGAACATGTTTTAAAATATTTCTTGGCCCTTTGTATAATCTTCTTTTGTAAAGTGACGTATAAGTCTGTTGTTCATTTTTCTACTGACCCATCTGCTTCCTCTCGTTGATTTAAAGAGTTTCAGTAAGATTTTATACTGATTTGAAGGTTATTTCTCAGCTAAACATATTGTGGCTAACTTCTTCCATTCTGTGGTTTTGGTTTTCATTCACTTTCGGTATTTCAGGACCAGAAGTTCTTAATTTCAATGCAGTCTAATCAACAAATATTTGTCTACATTATGTTTTAGAAGGTATTTTGCTTACATTTTACATTATTTCTATAATCTACCAATAATTGATTTCTGTACATTCCCCAGGGATCATGATTCACTTTTTTCTTCATGAATATCTAATCTTTAGGCCCATGCTTGAAGAACTTCTTTTAATATTTCTTGTACTGCCATGCGTGCTAGTAATGAAACTCAGTTTATATTTGTCCGAAAATTCTTTTTCCTCCTTCATTTTTTTTTTTTTTGCAGTACTGGGGATTGAACCCAGGGGCATTCTACCTCCAAGTTACACCCCCAGCCCTATTTTTTATTCTTTATTTTGAAACAGGGTCTCACTAAGTTGCGGAGGGCCTCACTAAGTAGCTGAGGCTGGCCGCGAACCCAGATCCCCCGGTCTCAGCCTCTCAAGTACTGGGATTACAAGCGTGCGCCACCATGCCTGGCTTCCTCCTTCATTTTTAAAATATCTTTTAAATTGGAGACAGTATTCTGGATTGACAATTTTTCCCCCTTTAAACAATTTGAAGATTTCACTCCATTATTTTCTGGCTGGCATAGTTTCTTACAAGATGTCTGCTATAATTCTTATTTCTATTTTTTCTTATTAATTTAATATATAACAATTATACAAGCTTATGGGGCATGGTGTGATATTTCAATACATGTACATATGAAATGATCCAATCAAGGTAATTAGTATTTTATTTTTATCATTTCTTTATTTTGGAGACATGGAGCACATTTCTACTTCATAAAATATATAATAAGCTATTATTAACTATAGTTACCCCTATTGTGCTGAAGAATACTAGGAAGTATTTCTCCCACCTAACTATATTCTGGTGCCCATTATCCAACCTCTCTTCATTCTCCCTCCTCCCTACACTTCCCAGTATCTAATAATCACAATTTTAGTCTCTTATATTTTGAGATCGACTCTTTTAGCTTCCACAAATGAGAGCAAACATGTGGTATTTGTCTTCCTGTGCCTGGCTACTTTCACTTAGGATACTGTCCTATCATTCCATCCATTTTGCTTCAAGTAAAAGGATTCTATTCTTTTTTTATGGCTGGATAACTTTTCATCGTGTATATATAACATTTTTAATTCATCATCTGTCAATAGACATATCAGTTGATGGATTACATATCTTGACTATTGTGAAGTGCGTGCAATAAACATGGAAAGGCAGGTATCTTTTTGATATGCGGATTTCATTTCTTTTGTATATAAGATCAGAAGTGGGAGGGCAGGATCTTGGTAAATCTATTATTAGTTTTTTGAGGCACCTGCATACTGTTCTCTGTAACAGCTGTACTAATTTACATTCCCACCAGAAGTGTGTAAAACTGCTCCACTACCAGCATTTTTTTTTTCTTTTGTGGTGCTTGGGATGGGACCTAGGGCCTCAGACATGCTAGGCAAGCACTCTATCACCCAGCCACACCCTCAACCCACCATTTATTTTGTTGTTGTTTTGTTTTGTTGCTTTTTTTTGGTAATAACCATTCTGACTGGGCTCTCTCTAAGTAACTAAGGCTGGCCTTAAACTTGGTATTCTCCTTTCTCAGCCTCCCAAGTACTGGAATTACAAGCATGCCCAGCTTCAATAAATATTTTTATTAAAGGAATTAGTTGATGAAAACACTTAGGAATTTTTAAAAAGTCAGTGCAGTACTTCATAGTTTCCAAAATTCATCTACATAAGTTATCTCATTCTAACCTTATAAAACTACAACTTAAATAACATTTCTCCATGTTATAGAAGTGGAGATTAAAATGCAGAAAATTTAAAGGTCAAGACAGTGGGGTTCCCCTGAGAAACAGATACAGGTGAGCTGGGCTCATTTTAGGGGCCTTCAAGGTTTTTCTTTGAATATTGCTGTCTGACTTAAGAGAAAAAAAAACTGCCACATTGCACTTTTAACTTTATACCCAAAGACATTTTATCATACATTTAAATAATTACAAAGAATATAATTTCTAATGTAATGAAATTTTACTATCTTGCTTTTGTATATAACAAATTTAATCTAAGCATGATTTGATATTCACTATTATCCTTAAAACACATATTAACAATTTTTTTAACAGTTGGAAATCTTCACATATTTTCTTTATCTTCCTTCAACTCAAATTCCTAATCCATGTCCTCATAGCATTTGATCATTAAAATTTTTTCACATTTAAGCCGGGCGTGGTGGCGCACGCTTGTAATCCCAGTACTTTGGGAGGCGGAGACCGGAGGATCCGGGTTCGCGGCCAGCCTCAGCTCTCTCTCTCTCTCTCTCTCTCTCTCTCTCTCTGTCTCTATGTCTCTCTCTCTCTACTTAGTGAGGCCCTCCGCAACTTCGTGAGACCTGGTTTCAAAATAAAGTATAAAAAAATAGGGCCGGGGGTGTAGCATGGAGGTAGAATGCCCCTGGGTTCAATCCCTAGTACTGCAAAAAAATAATAATAATAATAATAATTTCACATTTAAAAGGTTCAAATTGATCATTCTATCAGAATTCTTTGAAAAAAGGTGAACATATAAATTAAAATTTAAATATTTATTTCTTTTGACAATAAGGCTCCAGATTGAATTATCTTTTTTTTTTTTTTTTTTTTGCGGTACTGGGGATAGAGCCCAGGGGCATTTTACCTCCGAGCTACACCCCTGGTCCTATTTTTTATACTTTATTTTGAAACAGGGTCTCACGAAGTTGCTGAGGGCCTCACTAAGTAGCTGAGGCTGGCCGTGAACCCGGATCCTACGGTCTCAGCCTCCCAAGTACTGGGATTACAAGCGTGTGCCACCATGCCCGGCTCAGATTGAATTATCTTAATAATTAATGGATATATAACTAATATAAGTGAAATAGATATAAATGTTACAAAGGATAAGCGTAAAAATCAAATTAGCCAGGTGTGGTGGTGCATGTTTGTAATCCCAGTACAGAAGGATTACAAACTCCTAGGAGGCTGAGACTGGAGGATCCAGGTTTGTGGCTAGCCTCAGCTACTTAGTGAGGTCCTCCGCAACTCAGTGAGACCCTGTTTCAAAATAAAGAATAAAAAATAGGGCTGGGGGTGTAGCCCGGAGGTAGAATGCCCCTGGGTTCAATCCCTAGTACCGCAAAAAAAAAATTATATTGCATTTCTTGAGGAGATGAATGGGGATTTTTCTTTATGCATATGGGGTAAACTTTGCTTATTTTTAAAAAACAAGGAGTTAGGGCTGGGATGTAGCTTAGAGGCAAAGTGCTTACTTTGCAAGTGCACGGCCCTGGATTTGATCCCCAGTTCCAAAAAAAAATAATAAGATAAAGTGAGGAGTTAACATTACTTTTATTCTTATTTAATTTTTTCTAAGTGCTAAGAAACCATGCTTGCATAAATTGATGAGTAAAGTCAAAGTTATATTACTAGCAATGATGCTACAAGCCTTTTAAAACTTTTCCAAGTTATATAACAAAAATTGCATGGCGGCCTGTCATCGAAATTTATTTTTAATAGTCTAGGCTGATAACTCACTGATATGAGTTATGGAGAACTAGGAAGCACCTGTCCTGAGGAAGGGCTGACTAGCTTTTTCATACCCTTGGTTATTCACTTCCTCAGAACCTGCACCGACATTTAGAAATGATTCTTTGCTGCACACACTGGCGGCTTCTCTGCTTGGGCAATGCCCAGACTGATACAGAGTGAGTAAAAAGTACACTGGGAGGTCTTTTTAAAAAGGGAGGTAGAGCCAGACTTGGTGGAGCACACCTGTAATCCCAGTACTTGGAAGGCTGAAACAGGAGGAACACAAGTTCAAGGCCAGTCTCAGCAACTTAGTGAGGCCCTCAGCAACTTAGTTGAGACCCTTTTTCAAAAATAAAATAGGGTTCAGAGGCAGAACACCCCTCATTTCACACCTCAGTGCCACATACACACACACACAAAGGGAGATTGAATAAGGAGAATTTGTGTGAAACATTTTCAAGCAGGTTAATTTTAGAGGAGAATGCATGTGGAATTTGCAGATTGGAATTTGATTCTCTCAGAAACGTCCATGTGCCCATTTGCCCCTTGGAAACTCTGTCTCCCAGACCCCAGTTTGAAGACTGCTGCCTAAGAGGACTGTTTGCAGACAGCATAGGAAGACAGATGAAGGTAATAGCCCAAAATACAGAGTAGAAGCCAAGCATGGCCTCAAAGCAAGCACCAGGTCTGGAGACCAAGGGATCCCTTTAGAACAGGGGCACAAATGGCAGAAGCAGGCAATCCAGGACCAAGTTTGAGCACCCTGGGCGGCTGGGGATTGAGGGGAGGGTGGAGGTGGCAGGGATGAAGTAGGGTGGGGGTGCTGAGGAGATTGTACTGCCAGATTACTGGGAATTCTCATGTGACTCTTCTCTTTGAATCTTATAGAAAAACATGGTATGAAGAAAAAATTATAAGAGAACAAAAATGTAAAGGAAATCATGTTCTTTCATGTTCTAGTTTTAATAGTTTGCTTGCTGTCTATTATAAGATAAAAAAAAGAAATGAAAGAAATAACGCGAGACAATATAGAGCCACACTAATATGGCAGCAACTAGTCACATGGAGTCATTGACGTGGAGCTAGTAAGAATTCAGATTTGCTGTGTTTGTACAGTACACACTAGGTTTCAAAGATTGAAAATATAAAAAGAATGTAAAATATCTCATCAAAATACTTTGTATTGATTCTATCTTAAAATGACAATTTGGGGATATATTATATTAAGTAAAATATATTATTAAAATTAATTTTAATTTTATTTTGACTTAAGAAGAAAAATTTAAATTGTAAACATGGTTTATATTTCTCTTAGACAGCATCGTGCTGAAGTTTCTTATCTATCTGAGGTGTTTCCTTGAATCAAAATCATTCCTGATGATTTTAAAATAACTTAAAATCATGCTATAAAATAAAATTTAAAAACAGTATGGTCACTTTATAACATTTTAAAAAGCAAATATGCAAATAATGGATCAAGGTATAAAGACTAAATAAAACAATATTAAAACAGCATAGTACATTATGATCTCAAATTTGAAAAATAAAGTGAATTTGTAGATAAATAACTTGAAAGTCCTTCAAAAAATATTAATAATGGATTTTCCCTTAATGGTGGGATAAGGCATAATTATCTTTTTCTTATGTGTTTACATTTCTCATTATCCAAAATGGATGGGCATTATTTTTATTATTAATTTTTTTTTTGCGGTTCTGGGGATTGAACCCAGGGGCATTCTTCCTCTGAGCTACACCCCCAGTCCTATTTTATATTTATTTTGAAACAGGGTCTCACTAAGTTGTGGAGGGCCTCACTAAGTAGCAGAGGTTGGCTGCTAACCTGTGATCCTCCTGTCTCAGCCTCCCAAGTACTGGGATTACAAGCATGCACCACCACACCTGACTTATTATTAATTTTTAAAAAAGCATAATGAAAATATGTCCTATTATCATCTATTTGCAAAATAATAAAAATTTTATGTAGAAAAAATGAACAGAGGTAATGAAAAATGTTTATTTGTATTGTTTAGCGCATATAATAGCATACTTAAAATTATGCGATGGTTTGTAAATGTTTTAGGAATATCATATAGTTCCTTTTCTTCATTGCCATTATCAGTGAA
Source organism: Glis glis (assembly GCA_004027185.1). Taxonomy (NCBI): domain Eukaryota; kingdom Metazoa; phylum Chordata; class Mammalia; order Rodentia; family Gliridae; genus Glis; species Glis glis. Next base: position 7,375 of record PVJS01027473.1, on the reverse strand, counting down.
GACTTCTTGCTCTTTCTCATTATCAATAAAATTCTAAGTAAGGAGTTTCAATGACAAGAAGGCATTTCATTTCCTTTAAAATACCAGGCGATGAGCCATGAAAAGTTTGCTCAATTTTTTTTCAAAAACATCAACTGCAAGGAAAATCTGTCTAGTTGGCCACCACACAAAAGACCAAGCATATGAACAGCAAGCAATTCATGGAGCTGTTCCCAATGCAAAACACAAATAAGAATTAGTAGATTTGCAGCATTTTCTGATATGACTACAAATATTCAGCTATGGTGTACCAACACAGATAATAGAATGTGAAGGGAATCCTCCCAGAATTGGCAGTCTTAGTATTCACTCTTAAAAATTGTGTTTAGCTCACTAGAGCAATAATTTTTTAATTATATTCATTTAGCTAAAAAGGAATTCTGCAGTACCTAAAAGTATCTAACTTACAATGGAGGAGCCATTTCCACTGGGACAATGTGAATCTGCTTGGAAGTATACCTCGAATGCCTGTATTTGGCTCCTAAGCAGCTAACCACATGAGTCCTTTGGAAGGTGACAATATTAAGCCCAATATAGTTCTGAACTGTTGTCTGAGGCCTTCTGAACGGCCACGGCACAAAGACTGGTTAATTAAGAAATGGGAAAGTAGTCTAAGCTCAGCAAGAGGGCAATGGTTCAGCATTCGTACTGATCACTGATCTGATTTGTAACCTTCTCTGGCTCATCAACTTCTTTCTTTTCTTAATAATGACTTTGTTGGTTCTTGTTTCTCCCAAGGCTGTGAGAATGGAGGAAGAGACTTGTATGAACATCTCAGGACTGTCTTGTTCATGCTGTCTTTCCTCCGGTGATTGATTTCAACATGCATGACTTACTGGGTCAACGTTGTCAGCAAAGGAAGACTCCTGGATTACACCTTTGTATTGCGACGGGCATCATGAGATAGGAGTAACTTGATACAGATGTGGGGAGAAAGATTGCCATGTTAGGAAATGTGATATGATATGTGCTACAATGGAAAGTTGTAAAAGCACAGAGGACAGAGAGATTCTCTTTTACTTAGTGAACAGGCCTCAAGGTTTGGAGAATGCTTAGATAATGGAGGAGAAACCCCAGGGGAGTGAGAGAGGTGGTCTAGGGAGGTTTGGAGGGGAGAGAGGAAGAATTAATGAAGGAAACATTTCCATTGACATTATGTACATATGTGAGAATACCAATGCCAATCTCAATATCATGTATGGGGAAGGGAGGAGTGGAGAGGGAGCCGGGGGAAAGCCAACCAAGAGCTGTGTGCATGTATGTCACTATCACTATGAACTACATTATGATGTGAGACTACAATGCACCAATAAAAGTATTTTTAAAAAAAAAAAAGAATCGTGAAGTTCTCCGGGTGTGGTGGCACATGCCTGTAATCCCAGTACTTGGGAAGCTGAGACAGGAGGATTGCAGGTTCTCAGCCAGCCTCCATAATTTAGGAAGGCTCTCTCAACTTAGTGAGATCATTTAAAAAATAAAAAGGGCTGAGGGTATAACTCAGAGGTAGAATGTCCCTGGGTTCAATTCCCCAGTACCAATAAATAAATAAATAAATATTAAAAGAAAAGAAAAAGAAGTGTGAAATTCGAGATCATTCTTGAAAAGAAGCGGGGAAGAAGTTCTAGACTCGCGGTTGTCAGATTTTAATACAGATCACTGGTCCCCACCCTGGAGTTTCTGTTTGAGTAGCTCTGTAGTATGTTCTAATGAGTCTCCGAGTCACACCGATTCTGCTGGTTGGGGAACCATACTTTGAGATCCACTTTTCTAAGCCAAAGGAAACCATACGTATATGGTCAATTCTAGGACAATACCTCTCTTTCCCATCATCACGAATCTGTAGCATACCCTGACACAAACAATGACCAAGTAGAGTGCGGGTCATCTCCAAAGTTACCCAGGCCCTTAGGAACATCCTTTTGTGATTTCCGCTTGACCCTCACAGATCTAGCAGAATACTAGCTCACCCACTAACCTGCAGTGTCTTAGTCCCTAGTAGGCCCGGTGGACCACAGTTTAAAAGTAGGGATGGAATGAAGAGGAAGCTCAGGAAGAATCGGTGTTCTACACAACTGTGTGAATGCTAACCCTATCGTGAACTGCATGGCTTTGTGGCTGGAAAACTCTTCTGTCTGAGTCTGAGCCTTACTGATGATGAAACTATGAGAATTAATCTTTGTTCCAAGGAGGTATATGCTTTTAGTGTGTGTGTGCAAACGTACTTGTGTGTGATTGCTTACCTACTGAAAACTTGAAAAAAAGAATAAAGAGGCATCACTGCAATTCACAGTAGCTGAGGTACCTTAAAAACAATGGAATTTGATTGAGCTATGCCCAGTCTGAATTGTGCTGGGGCCCTACAGGACCAAAGTCAACCTGAACTGCTCTAGGGAAGGATCCTAGATTGAATAACTCAGAATTAAGCAAAGGAAGCCGGGCACAGTGGCCCACACCTGTAATCCCAGCTACTTGGGAGGCTGAGGCAGGAGGATCACAAGTTCCAGGTCAGCCTCAGCAATTTAGTGAGACCCTGTCTCAAAATAAAATAAATAATAAGCCGGGTGTGGTGGCACACGTTTGTAATCCCAGTACTTGGGAGGCTGAGACAGGAGAATTGCAGGTTTGAGGACAGCCTCGGAAACTTAGTGAGGCCCTACACAACTTAGTGAGACCCTGCTTCAAAATAAAAAGAATAAAATAGGACTGGGGGTGTAACTCAGATGTAGAATGCCTCTGGGTTCCATCCCAGTACCACAAAAACAACCAACCAACCAACCAACCAAACAAACAAACAAACAAACAAATTAGATTAAAAGGACTGGGGATGTAGTTTAGTGATAGAGTGTCCCTGGATTCTATCCCCAATACTAAAAAAAAAAAAAAAAAAAAAAAAAAAAAAATTGAGGAAAGCTATCTTAGAAGAAGGCCTAGGGCAACTCTTAATAACCTATGGGTAAGAGATAAGATTTCTCAAAGATAGATCAAGATTTTCAGACCTGAGTTTAGGTGACATTACTCTCTGAAAAGTAAACCCAGAACAAAGAAAACCAGGTTGGAACAGAGGTGTGCCTCCATTCTCTGTGAAGGGTATTAATTTGGGGGTATTTTCCTTTTTTCTACAAGAAACACAAGGTTCAGCTCATAGTGCTGTGAGAATATAAGTCTTTTCTATCAAAGGATTAGCTTAATTTAAAGTAACTACATTTTGTAAAACCATCATCTTGTAACCTTGTATAAGTTCCTGCTCCTTTGTAAATTAGCATTTCCCGAAAATTGCAAATGTCAACCCCTCCCCCTGGCATTCCATTCTAGACGAATTAGCCAATCGCGTAAGACTGTGAAACCAAGTTCCCGCCAATAGGAGTACGATGCAGACGTTTGTGTTAGGGATAAAAACTGTGAAACCTCCCACCATGTGTGCTCGCATATCTGGCTCCCTAAGGTGGCAGCACTGTTTTATTCAAAAAAATAAAATTTCCTTGCCGAGCCATTTTCAAATACGTCTTTTCTTATGACATTGAAATGCCAAGTTTGTGATCCCACCAAAGACCACCAGGAGCCGATTCCGATGTAAAGCACACGAGGGTCCTTTATTCAAGCTCAAGCTTGGGCTCCTAACGTGCACCAACACAGTGGTCACAGAGAGAAGCCCCTTGCTCTCCAAGAACAAAGCTTTTATCCCTTAAGGAGGCAGCCCACCCCACGTTTACATTGATAGGTTAGTTTAAAACGTAAGCTTGTTGGCGTTCCCTGGTTGGTTTAATTTTCGCGCCTTAGGTAGGGGTAACGCTTTAGGGAAGCGTTAACCCTATATGGTGACATTTTAGCTGATTGATTGGGCCCGTAGCACCTTTCTCAGGAATGTCTAGGATGGGTGGGGGGCCTGCTGACTCTGGTCAGAGTGGCCTAGCCCAAATTATCTGGAGTTCCAAACCCAGGTGTGCTTGACACCGATTAGCTGTTTCTAGGGGTTGCTAGGGACAAGATCAGATTAGCACACTTAATGGTTTCTACAGGGTATGGGGCAACAGGCTGTAGAAACTTAACTTCTAGAAAAACAGATACTTAGGCCTATTCTACTTAAAGCTTTAACTAAAGCCTGTCATGGCTTCACTTTGGTTCTTCAACATCATGAAACATTTATGATGGGGATTGGGTCCGCATTGATTGCTAATGGGTATCAATTGCTAATAGTGAGAACAAGCTCTCATACTCAGGCAGAACAATAAAATCCTTTTCTCTGTCTCTAAGTTGTCAGCCGAGAGCTGCAACCAAGGTTGACCTTGGTCAGCTAAAAGTTGGCTGTTAGTCCAGCTAAACACTGAATGTTGCAGGCACAGACACATGCAATTAGAAAAAAATTATAGACTTTCACAACAGCTAAGACTAACATTAACGATGAAAAAGCAAAGCTGGGCGTGGTGGCGCACGCTTGTAATCCCAGTACTTTGGGAGGCAGAGACCGGAGGATCCGGGTTTGCGGCCAGCCTCAGCTCTCTCTCTCTCTCTCCCTGTTTCTCTCTCTCTCTCCCTGTTTCTCTCTCTCTCTCTACCTAGTGAGGCCCTCTGCAACTTCGTGAGACACGGTTTCAAAATAAAGTATAAAAAAAATAGGGCCGGGGGTGTAGTGCAGAGGTAGAATGCCCCTGGGTTCAATCCCTGGTACTGCAAAAATGATGAAAACGCAAGCTATATTAACCCAATAGTAATTACTAATAACACAAAATAGTTATAGCCCCAAATCCTCCATACTTTAAAAGACTATATTCCTGTTTCTTTTCTTTTCTTTATTATAAAACAAGTTTTCAACATAATAAGTAACTTCTAGCAGATAGAGATAAGGAGATGCTCAGAACTCACCAAGGACACAGGTGGGCAATACACATGCTCTAAACTTTAATGAAAATAAAAACAAAAAAAAAAGCAAGCTTCATGAAGCCCGCTGACCTTGCTAACCAAGTAACATATTTTAATCAGTGATGTCTACCCCTGTGAGGATGAACAAAGAAGGCTAACAAGAAGGACTTACACAACAGAGATAACTGACAGAATTGCACCTGTTTTTGGTGGGAAGAGAAGACTATTGGTTAAGCAGGATGAAAAACAAGAGATAATTAATTCTTATAAAAATTGTATATGTTCAAAGGCATCAGTGCCTTACTTTCAAGGCACTCCACTGCGTCTCCTCTGGCGTAGTGCTTTGATGACTCTGTCCCCTGTTTCTCTCTGTAATAATAAAACTTTGCTCAAGCTTGCAACAGTAGTTCTGGCTAACTTTTTCTAAACTAGCTAAGAACAAGAATCCACGGCGTCACTCCAAATGGTATCAATTTATTTCTAACCGTGCTACGTTTTTTTTCCCCTCACAGGAATAATTTTTTAAATTTGTTTTAGCTTAGTTTTCCTAAGCCTTCAATAGAGCTTGATATGTTCATATAACTATGTCCTAGTCTTCTCAAAGAAAATAAAATACGGAACCATAAGGGGAAAGGAATCTTGCCTCCTTCGAACAATCAACTCTCTCCACAGGTGCTTCCAGCAGTTTCCACCTCGTTTCCCTCTCAAGGAAGGCTGGCACAGGACCCTCTGCCTGGATCCCTGGTAAAGTCATCAGTGACTCCCCCGGCCCTGTGTGTGCTGGGCTTTGGGAAGCACTTGCCACGTGGGAAGTCAGGGGCCGTGGGTAACTTGGTAGTAGGTATGAAACTATTCCTCATGCACACATATTTCTACTGTATATGAGAAGGTGATTATTTAAAGTGGAGTGAAAGTTGATTCTTCAGAAAAATTAAACAAAATATGTTGCTGGGTCCCCTCCCTCGTGCCTTGGGAAGAACTCCTGTGAGGGAGGAGGCCTGAAGTCTAAGTTCTGTTTTCTTCACAGTAAGTCTGCCTGCCACTCTGCACCACTTTGGGCTGGACTCCACAACTGGTACCCTACTCTCCTGAGTCCTATTTCTATCTCACGTTAGCAAGTTCCCACCTGGTTAGATTGTAAGTCATCATGGGCTAGAACTTCTTTGTTTTAATCAAAGTTTAATATGTGTATATAAAAGTGCACTCTTCTTTCTTTATCTTCCTTCCTTCTTTCTTTCTTTATATACCCCAGGGACATTCCACCTCCAAGCTATACCCCCAGCTCTTCTTTTTTATTTTAAAACAGGATCTCACCAAGTTGCTGGGGTTGGCCTCGAACCCACGATTCTCCTGTCTCAACCTCCCAAGTACAAGGATTAGAGGCATGCATCACCACACCCGGCAAAAGTGTACATTTTGAAATTGTATATTTGGTGGCTTTTGCAAACTGAATATATCCATATGAGCTGGAAGTATAGTTGAATTGTAGAGCAGGTGCTCAGGTGGAGAAGCCCAGGGTTCCATCCCCAGCACAGACAAAACAAAACTGATCACATCCACATACCAACATCGTAGAAGGCTCTGTGTGTAGCTTGTTTCTTCATTTTCTTATAAGATCTTTTGATGAAAAAATGTATTTCATTGAAATGTCAAATATTTATAATATTCTGAATGTTTTGATTCTTTATCCTGAGATCATACTTTTTGCTCTATTTTCTTCTGTAAGCACTAAAAATGGTCAGTTTGATACTTAAGCCCTTAATATACTTTGAATTTATTTTATTTTATTCCATATAAGTAACCAATTGATTCTATGCAATTTTTAATTAGCCTATCTGATGTAAAATTTCAGCTCTATCATGAAACAAGTTTTCATCTATATATTATTTTGTTTCCACTGCTACCCTGTTTATTTATATTTCCAAAATTATCAGGTTGTCCTAACCACTATGGTTTCTCAGGCTGTTCTTTATCTTTAGTGGTATTTTATCTCTTCTTAGTCTTTTGTTTTCTGCCTATATCAAGACTGTTAAGATCAATAAAATACTGTTGAAAACTTTATTAGAATTACCTTGCACTAAGATAAATTGAGAAAAGGATCATCTTCATATTGTTAGACTTTCCTATCTATGAAAAAGCTATGATGCTTCACTACTTAGGGTTTCTCTCATGTCTTTCAATAAGATTTCTTTTTAAATATACTTTTATTGGTGCATTGTAATTATACATCATAATGAGGTATAGAGTGATAGGAACGGACATGCACACACCACTTGCTGTGTTTCTCTCCGGATCCTACCCCCTCTCCCCTTCCCTGTACATGTCATTGAGAATAGTATTGATAATTTCATATATGGACGTAGCATTGTTTGAACTGTTGTCTTCATCAAGTCTCCTTTCCTCCCCAAACCCCTCCATTGCTCCACTGGAGTTTCTCCTCCTTTATCTGAAGTCCTTTTTTTTTTTTTTTTTTTTTTTT
>PVJS01027472.1:0-16571 GCA_004027185.1 Glis glis | reverse complement strand
AAATACTCTATTTATAAAGACAATTGTTTAAAGAGATCAAAGGTGATACAAACCTGAAGGGTCACTGGAGGAGAAAAAGTGGCATAAATAAAATATCTGTGAAGTAGGACCCAGTTTGGCCCAAAAGCTCTGCCTACCTCACCCCTTGGGTAGGATGGCAATGGAAGTGGGAAGAAAGTTCTGATGATGCACTGTTCTTGTGTGTGTTGGGGCAAGTGATGGACTCATTTCTCATGCTACATCAGGAGAGGAGTGGTTTGTGAAAATACACACCCCCAAATGGAAACCTTTTCAGGACACACAGCCCAAGACACTGCCATGCACTGGAGCCTTCCCTGGGGTACACCTGTTCCTATCCAGCTCTCGTACCTCATAAGCTTCATGTCCAAGGGTTCAAACTGGGTGGGGGGCTGCCGGCTATGCTGGTGCACATAGGTGATGTGCTGGGCCAACCTGGTTAGAGAGAGACAAGAAGGAACATGTTTTAGGGCTACACACAAGTCCTGATTCTCAATGTCCTTCCCTTGGCTCCACTTCTTCCTCATAGTGTGACAGGGATGACAGACTTTCCAGAAACCCTCACCAGCACTTCAGTCGTGACCCTCCATTTCCCCCCAGGAACTGTGGACCAGCCCTGCTATGAGGGGAAGGTTCTGAAATTTCCAAGAGCAAAGAAGTTGAGGCATTTTCTGATTTCACCTCTCTCTCTCCTAGACTATTAGAAATGGCTAGCTCTCTGGGTATTGAGCTTTATTCACCGGAGGTCATTGTCTCTGTCAGGCCGGTCTTGAATCAGCCAGAGGAGGTCAAACCGGGAGAGCAGCGCAGCAGGAAGCTGTATGTTCTGCTCCAGGCTGCGGCGAGGATTGTAGCGCCCATAGGCAGGGTTGGCAGCAGCCAGGATGGAGCAGCGGGCGTTGAGTGTGGTGAGAATGCCTGCCTTGGCAATGGAGATGGTCTGCTGCTCCATGACCTCATGGATGGCTGTGCGGTCAGCCTCGGCCATTTTATCAAATTCATCGATGCAGCACACACCCTGGTCGGCCAGCACAAGGGCCCCACCCTCTAAAGTCAGTTCTCCGGTCACGGTGTCTCTCAACACAGCTGCCGTGAGCCCCACTCCAGAAGAGCCCCGGCCTGTTGTGTACTGGCCTGGAAGGGGAGAAAGCAGCAGACATGTTTAGAGAAAGGAACAAGGAAGGGAAAGAAATGGGGCCGTGGAGACAAGGCCTATGTTGGAAATGCTCCCCCCAGCCCAGGCCTTCCTGAGGTGGCTAAAGATCTGTTGCTGTGCTGGCAACATCCCCTTCCCTGTCACCACCTTCCCCAAGACCTGCTCTTCCCACCCAGTTCTACCTTTTCAACAACACTGCACCTGAGCCTTTTTCCTACTCACTGCGGGGGGCCAGACGATCAATGTAAGATAGGAGCTGAGACTTGGCCACACCAGGATCCCCCATCAGGCAGATGTTGATGTTACCTGGAGGAAGAGAAGGAAGCCGAATGAACATTCCCCCAGTGCAAGGTGTTTGAGGTCTACCTCCCCCTCTGGCACTCCACGCTATTTCTTCCAAGCCTTCCTTGTACCAAGGAAGCCAAGATACCAACTCTGGTGACCTACTGGGACTCTAAACCATGTCATCCTTTTTTTCCTCCCAAATAATTTCACCCAACCTGAGTAGCTCTCCCTCCTTTTCTTGCTTACCCCTGATTTTCATGCCTCGAGGAGATTGGTCCACACCGCCCACCAGCAGCAGCAACAGTGCCTTTTTCACATCTTCGTGCCCATATATCTCTGGGGCAATAGAAGCAGCTAGCTTCTCGTAGAAATCCTCCTCTGCAAGGAAGTTAGACGATTATTTTCTAGGGTATGAAGGAAGAAACCTGAATCGCCACTTTCCTGGTCCCTCACCTGCAATCTGTCTTAGCTCTTCCCTGCTCAGCTCTCCAGCCCCAGCCTCATCATCCTCACTCTTATTCATCTTCACAATCCGGTGGGCTTCGAGGTAAGTTTCCGAGAGCAAACCCTTGGGCAGGAAAACGCCACAATGTGAATGAAATCCCTTTAACTTGCTCACTACCCGATTCCCTAACAACTTGACAAGAATCCTGTTCTACTTTGATGTTTTGGTTGTTTTCTCTCGAAGGGGAGGAGACAGTGGATGGAAACTTCATTTCAAACTCACTTTCTTACCTGTACCACCTGTCGGAACCCTGTGCGCAGGACTGGCAAGAAAATGCCAGTGACACTGACGTGGTCCCCGGGCTGGGCAATCCTTGTGTTCTCTCCTTCTACCATCACTGTGATGCTACGAGGAATATTTCCCACCGGCACTTGGTCACTCTAGGAGCAGAGGTAGCACATGAGGCAAGGAGAAAAGAATGTCAAGGACAGATCCACAGAAACCCGACCTTCCCTAGGCATTCTACTTGTAAGATTTTTCTCAGCTCACCCAACCGCAGACCAGACAGGAGAGAATTTGAGGCCTTTACCGCTTTCCAACTCAACCAAAAAATTCCAATTTAACTTTCTTCCTGCTCTTGGTAACTTCTGTCTCACTCTTCCCTTTTGTTGTTCTTTCTGCCACTCTTGGGTGATTGTAGGATCCCAGTGGTGTCACTGCTTTACCCGCCTTAAGTCACAGACCCCAAACTCACATGTTCTTGCATCTTCATCTCCTGGAATTTGATGAATTTGGAGCCACGTGTCTGCAGATACAGCCGCCCTCCTGAGCGGTTGGTTTGGCACTCCTGGCTTGGGCACATGATCAAAGGCATGAAAGTGGGGGACTGGATCTAGGACATGAAAAAGGAAACACCAAAGGTAGTCAGAAGAAGAGCCCCTTACAGCCATCACTTGCATTGATTCTTCTCCAGGGTAGATTTGGGAAGTGCCAAGAACCCTTTGAATAATTCTGGGTCAGTAATGACAAGCACACACACAAAAAACCCCAAACAGGTGAGAAGACCACTACATACTGAAGGATGAAATGTGAACACACCAGCATCTTTTACAGTAACCAAAGAAAACAGACCAACACCAACGAATTAAACTACTGCTCCTAAAAATAAGGAACAGTCAAGTGCTTTCCTTTTCCATGCTTCACACATACCGGTTGGTAAGTCTCTGCCCCACACTGGTCACAAGTGTAAGTGGCCACCACCATCCTGGGTTTGACTTCAGAGACACGGGTGACGATTCCACGCACGGTTACCAATTTTCCCACAGAGTCAGCCCTCACTTCCCGGATCACACGAGGCTTGTTGCTGCTTGGACCTTGAAAGTACAGCTCACTAAGGGGAGAAAATCATCATCAGCAAGGTCCTGGGGGACAAGTCCTTAACCCTTCCCCACAGAGACACTCACAATCTGCGCATGAGCTCAGGAGGGTACTGGTTCTGGGGGCTTCGGATAGCCCCAGGGTCCCGGCTCCTCTGCTCCATCATTAGCCGGTGCTCAATGTAAACATCCAGGACATCTTTATTTACTACCTAAAGGAAAAAGGAAACAAGAAAAATGAGCAGAATGAGGAAAGGAAAACATAGAGGGCACCAGGCAAAGCCAATGTCTCCCCACCCCCACAAGCTCAGAAACCAACCAGCCAAGAAGCCTGTTTTTTTTCTTTTGGTGGTACTGGGGGTTACCCCCAGACCTTTTTATCTTTTTGTTTTTAAACATAGTGTTGCTAGGTTGCTGAGGCTGTCCTCAAACCTGTGATCCTCCTGTCTCAGACCCCCAAGTACGGGGATTACAGGCATGCACCACCACACCCAGCCCCAAGAAGCACTGTGACAAGCTTTGACTCCTTGGCCTGCTGCCTTCCAGCTACTCACCTCCCTCTCCTTGTACTGAGGCAGCAGCTCTTGTACAGCATCAGCAAAGAGCCTCGCATAGCGCTTGGCATTCTCACAAATTGAGTCCACCAGCTCAGGGTCATCCTCAGCTACGTCATCCAGGTCCACGTACATTGCCACTTGTTCCCGATGAGCCAGGTGAACCTGGGATGGAAAAGAGACAGCAATGCCTAAGGGCCAAGTTTACCTTGTTCCCCGACAAGACCCATTGCTGTGATCTCAACACACAGCCTCTGAACATCCACAGGGGAGAAAGAGCAGCACAACACAGCAATATTCCTCAGCTCCCAAAAGACAACCTCCCAACTCCTAAAAACACCCTAATTATTACGAGTGCAGCATTACATTCACTTATCAGTACCAGGTGCCCTGCAAACATACTTGCTAAAACAAGCCTCTTACAGTTCCTTAAGCACCACACCATTCCCTTCACCCATTCTTGGACTTACCAATTGGGTTCCATACTTGAATTGCTTCTTCCCAGATTCCTCATCCTGGTAAAACTCTTGCAGGAACTTCTTAACCTTTTCTACAAAGGAAATACAAAATCACTAGAAACAATCTTTCTTCCTTTGAGATTCCTTACAGCAAATCCTTACTGCGAGCCTAAGAAAACCACTATCACTTAAAAGAGAAATCTACGAACGAATCAGTTATATGAATACCTAAGTAAGTCTACATAGTTCACCCGCAAGAAGAGTTTATTTTACATGTTTGTTTTTAAGTGGGAAGAAAATAGGGACCCTGGCAGTTATGACTCTTACTCAACACCCTTCCCCAGGGGAATCCCAGTCTCTGCCTTAGTTAAGAATCTTAGCACCCTACCCCAACGGCCTTCCCACACCCTGCAACATACTCGGGTCTCAAAAAGTTCTCAGCTCCCCTTCCACCCGTAAGACTCCTGTTCTCTTCGGGTCCTTTGGACCTGGGTCTCGTCCGGCCCTCCACCACCTGGCTGGCCCGCCACCCAACCCCCCGCTCCCGCCACTGCTTCCGCTCTTAGTAAACAAAGAAGCACATGGGCCCGGATTCCAGCCGCTTCACAGCCCGGGATTCCTCCGCCCGAGGCCGCAGCCCGTCCGGCGATTGGCCAGCACGCCGAGAGCCACTACGTCCCACCCCACCGCCGCCACTCGCGGCCTGGCGTTAAGACCCGAATCCCAGGCACGCCCCCACCCGCGGCAGCTCTCTACGAGGCCACCGCGCGGAAGGACACTGTTTACACACGACACTCCCTCCAACTGCATCGCGCCACTTCCGCCCGCCTCCACTTCCGCTCGGAGGGCGGCAGAAAACGGCCAATCGCGGCGCGCAGCGGCCCCAGCCTGCCCGCCCCCAGGCTTCGGCGCGTCTCCGGAGGACGCGGGAACTCGCTAGGGCTCCCCAGGAGCGAAGGGAGGAAGGCCTGGGTCCCCGAGCCTGAGCCACGAGCTCTCAGACAAGCTCCCCTGAGGCCCAGGTCTCTCCTGGGCGCGGCCCTCCACTCTGCCGACCCCCGGCTGAGTTATCCACCCCCAACCCCTTCACCGGCCAGAATTACCACCTCTTCTTCGATGTCGATGCCTCCCGCGCACTCTCTTGCCTCAGAACCCCGCTGCCCGACTCTGCCTCTGGCCCCGCGCGTCCCAGAGCCCACAGATCCCGACCACCTGAGACCCTGACTCACACCAACAGGTGTTACCCGAAGGCTTCCCGCGCAGGACCCTCCCCTTCCAGATATGCAGCCCCTCACCTTTCTCGAGCGCATAGTCCTTAAGTGCCATCACTGCCTGGCAGCAATTGGCGGGCTCAGGAGTTTCACTCCCGAGAAGCAGAGAACTGCCGCGCGGCGGGCTGCGTCCGACCAACCGAAATTGGCGCGAAACGTCGCTCTCCACGTGATCGGCACGGCTATCTGAGGGCCAATCCAAAAGGACGACACTCGTCCCCTCCCAACCTCCGCAGACCACAGGATCGGCCAATCACCGGGCGAACCTGGTCTGAGTGACAGGGAGGCTGTGGGCGGGTCGGGAGGGTAACCGCCCCGCGAGGCCCGGTTTCCCGCGGTCAGAGCCGGCGCGGGCGGAGGCGAGTTGCTCTTAAAGGGCCAGCCCACGCAGGTCCTTTTGTTCCGGGCCCGCAAGGCGGGGCAGGCCCAACTTTCGCCCTCTTCTCGTCTTCTTTCCAGAACGGCCATGATTTCCCAGTTCTTCATCCTGTCCTCTAAGGGGGACCCGCTCATCTACAAAGACTGTATCCTTGATGCATGGGGCGGGATGGATCAGCTGGGTGGAAGTCGCGCCCAGAGCCAGGCTGTGTCGCCGGCTCCTTAACTCCTATTACTCGGCCAGTCCGCGGGGACAGTGGTGGCCGGGATGTGGCCGAGCTCTTCTACCGGAAGCTGACCGGACTGCCAGGAGACGAGTCCCCGGTTGTCATGGTAACCACTCGCGGCGCGCCGGCCCGGGGCTGGTGACTGGCGGGGTGGGCGCCTTCTCCCTCCTTTTCCCGGGCAGTTTCCTTGGAGGCTTCTGCTGGGGGGAAGGAGTTTAACATTCTTCCAAATATGATTTTGTAAATATAAAGTTTATGCAGTGTTAACAACATACTAGGCACAGCACCTTGCATGTCTCCGTTCTCATCTGTGGGGTAGGTACTATCACTAACTCTGTATACATTAGGAAAACAGGCGTTACGGGTTTCAGAGATCACCCAGAGTCATACTGCCACTATGACTTGCTGGGCCATCAGGGTTCAAGCTTCCATCTCGTGAGCCCTTGATTATTACAAGCCTCTTTTCCTAATGCCTTTTCTCCCTGTCTTTGCCTCAGCACCACGATGACCGTCATTTCATTCACATCAGACACAGCGGCCTCTATTTGGTGGCCACGACCTCAGAAAACGTTTCTCCCTTCAGTCTCCTAGAGCTGCTGTCCCGGTGAGGAGGGCTGGGCTGGGCACCTGGGAGTGGGGACCTGAGAGGAGGAGGATTTATGCACACTCACCCTATTTCCTCAGGTTAGCAACTCTCCTGGGTGATTACTGTGGCTCCCTCAGTGAGGGGACCATCTCTCGAAATGTTGCTCTTGTCTACGAACTTCTGGATGAAGTGCTGGTAAGACCCAAGGATTTTCTTTTCTTGTCCCCCACTCCCCTGCAGGTATGTGGGATCCTGTGGTTGGGAGGCTAATCCACTCTTTCACTCCCTTCCTCCATTCACCACCCAAAACCCATCTGTCTTTTCTTCTTCACTACTAGGACTATGGCTATGTACAGACCACGTCCACAGAGATGCTGAGGAACTTCATCCAGACAGAACCTGTGGTCAGCAAGCCCTTCAGCCTCTTTGACCTCAGCAGTGTTGGCTTGGTCAGTAGCTGGGAAAGAGGAGGACCAGGGGGGAGAAGGAGGGTTGGCTGGGAGCATCAAAGCTGAGGATTGGTTGCTTCCGGTGTTTTACAGTTTGGGGCTGAGACACAACAGAGCAAAGTGGCCCCCAGTAGTGCAGCCAGCCGCCCTGTTCTGTCCAGTCGCTCTGACCAGGTAAGATGCTGTTAGATTTCCCTGGTCTTTTTCTGGGACCCTTGGCATCTTGGCATCTCTTTCCACTCCTTTAGACATGGGTATCCCTTCTTTCACCCCCATGTCTCTACCCCAGGTCTCTACTTCTACTACCCTATCACTTTTGCCTTCTACTTTAGAACATAGGTCTTCAGCCTTAACCATCCAAATCCCCTCTCTTCCTCAGAGCCAAAAGAATGAAGTTTTTCTGGATGTGGTCGAGAGATTGTCTGTACTGATAGCATCTAATGTAAGTTAGATGAGCTCCCAGCCCTGGAGGTGAGGGCAGATGTTACTTGGGAAACAGGTTGGGGAGGTTAGGACTCTGGATGTTAACCTCCCTGCTGCCCCCAGGGCTCACTGTTGAAGGTGGATGTGCAGGGAGAAATCCGGCTCAAGAGCTTCCTTCCTAGCGGCTCTGGTGAGGACCCAGGGTTGGGTTTGGGATGGGCTCCTTGGTGGCACATTGTGTGGTACTTGTTGACCTTTCCTGATGTTCTTTTATCCCATAGAGATGCGCATTGGCTTGACAGAAGAATTTTGTGTGGGGAAGTCAGAACTCAGAGGTGAGGAAGACGGTCTTTCTCTCCTGGGGGAGGTCATTGCCAAAGCTTCCATGGAGAAAAGTTAGAGAAGGATCCTTCCCCTCCCTGTTCTTCTCTCCCAAAGCATGGGTCAGGAAAGCAGTCTTCTGTTTTTCCAGGTTATGGGCCAGGAATTCATGTTGATGAGGTCTCCTTTCACAGCTCGGTAAACCTGGATGAGTTTGAGTCTCATCGGATCCTCCGCTTGCAGCCGCCCCAGGGCGAGGTGAGGATCATGGGCGGCCTCATGTACTCCACCCGCCACAGGGGAGGGAGGCAGTACAAGCATGAGACCAAGTTGACCTCATTCCTCTCTGGTCTCAGCTAACTGTGATGCGGTACCAACTCTCCGATGACCTCCCCTCCCCGCTCCCCTTCCGGCTCTTTCCCTCTGTGCAGTGGGACCGAGGCTCAGGCCGGTGAGACCATTTCCTGTGTTCTAGACTGCTCTGGAAGCCAAGCCATGACACATGTGTTCCCAAGACTTACTATGGAAGGGTGGTGGTAGGGTGCAAATTGGAAAAAGGCTTGACTAGTGGCGTCGGGCTGGATTTCAGCCCTTCCTCTTGGGGTACAGCTTACACAGACTTACACGGAGGCTGTGAATGAGCAATGATGAGATATCAATAGGATGTGGCCTAAGTAATGGCGTGTCACCCTCTCATCTAGGCTCCAGGTTTACTTGAAGTTACGGTGTGACCTGCCCCCAAAGAGGTAAGAATGGGGCTGTCCAGGCCAAAGTCAGGGTCAAGAACCTACTGCTTGTTCCTTCAGATGTATCCAGCAGCTTCAGCATCCAGTTTAGAAAGAGGCTCTAGCATTTGGAAGGGAGCAGGGGTGGGAAGGCACCTGTGCTGAATTCCCCTTGTGACGTTAAAGAGGAACAGGGACAAGTTCCTGGGACTGACTCTATTCCTTTCTTTGCAGCCAGGCTCTCAACATCCGGCTGCACCTTCCCTTGCCACGAGGGGTGGTCAGGTTAGTATCTGCTCCCCAGGGATCTTCCATCGGGTGGAGAGTGAGCCTTGCCAGGCTTGGCTGAGCCCAGCACCTTCCCTCTCCACACTGCAGCCTGTCTCAGGAGCTGAGCAGCCCAGAGCAGAAAGCAGAGCTAGGGGAGGGAGCCCTCCGCTGGGACTTGCCCCGGGTACAAGGAGGCTCTCAACTCTCAGGCCTTTTCCAGGTATCTGCTGTTGACCCTCTTGCCCCCTCTGCCCCCATCTTGCCTTGTGGCCCCTGGCCCAGCACTCCTGGTGCAGCTGCTGCCCTGTTCCCCCCAGCACAGGCAGTTGCCTGGCCTTATGGCTCCCCTCCCATCTTCCCTCACAGATGGACGTCCCGGGCCTGCAGGGGTCTTCCAGCCACGGGCCCTCCACCTCAGCCCCTCCACTGGGGCTGGGCCCTGCAAGTCTGTCCTTTGAACTCCCCCGGCACACGTGCTCTGGCCTCCAGGTCCGCTTCCTCAGGCTGTCCTTCAGGCCCTGTGGCAACACCAATCCCCACAAGTGGGTGCGTCACCTGAGCCACAGTGACGCCTATGTCATTCGGATCTGAGGCTCTCCATGATGACAACACAGGTGGCAAAGGCAGCATGTGGTCAGATGGGAAGAGGACAGCATTTCCTTTCCTGGCATCCTGGCCTGTGGCTCTGGGTCTGCGCAGGAAGAGTCCCAAGTTCCAAGAGACCAGGAGGCCTCCATGAACTCGCCCCTTCCATGGTATCTGGCGCAGGAAGTCTAAGAACTTACAAATCAAACCTTTATTTTGAGGAACTAACTGTACAGGATCTAAAAAGAAAGTCATGTGGGGGAAGCAGCCTACAACTTTCTTCCACCCCGCTTGCATGTGTATGTGTAGGAATCCGTGGGAGGAGGCCGGCAGATGGGTGACACTGTCATGGAACAGGCTGAGGGGAGCCTGATCCAGGGGGCTGGGAGCCGTTAGCCTTCGGAGTTCCTGGAGCTGGAGGGGGGCTGTCCCCAGCTTCCTGTTTCCCCCCACAGAGGGCACTGCCCCCAAGTGGGGAGGGGGAAGATGACGAAGGAGGAACTGGAGAAGGATGGGAGGGGGGGCCTCCTTTGCCCTCCCCTGTTGGGGGAAGCGAGACCACAATGTACTTCTGGACGCTGCCAGGACCAGAAGGGGCAGTGCTGGGGGGTGCAGTGGTGGCGGTGGAGACCAGCTTGACGATGGGCTGCACGCTGGGGACCGTGGTGGTGACGGGAGAGGTAGTGGTGGAGCCTGAGCCAGGGGCTGAGGTGCTGAGGGACAAGACCTGGGGAGAAAGGAAGGCAGTGCCGGTCACCATGCACCCTCCCCTTGCCCACATCCCAGAGGCCTGCGGGTGTTACGGTACTTGCTTCCCCGTGAATAGTTTCCATCCTCAGGATCCTGTAGACTGCTGCCAGCATGAAGTCCACAAGACCCTGGCAAGAGCCCCTTCCATGGGTGCAAAGGGGCCTGGGCTCCCCCCTGAGACCTCCCCCGAGTGCTCTGAGGTGACCTGGACTCCTTAGGCATGCCTCACATCACCTGTCCCAGGCTTAACGTACCTGCTGGGTGGATGAGGCACTGGAGGATGACGACATTACAATAAACTTGGTTGGAGGAGGGGAAGGCTGAGGTGGGGCGGCAGCTCTTGCAGATACCAGTGTCTGAACAGGCAGTGCGATAGAGCCAGGGACCTTCAGCAAGCCAGGGGTCCGAGGGCCAGGCTGAGGGGCCTGTGAGAGGGTTAGTGTGGGCCGGGGCTGCATGGAGAAGAGGCAGGAAGAAAATATCAACAGCCAAGAAAAAGAAGAGCCTGAAGGGAGACCTGGGCTGCTCTGGGCCTTCATCAGTAGGTCTCACTGGGGTTGAGGTACCCTTCGCTGAGGGGGCCCAGACTCCCCAAGACTGCTGATTCAGGGCCTACATATGCTCATGTCTGAATTCCCATTCTCGGGTACCACGGCCCAGTTCTATCCCTGGATCCTTCATTTCCGATGCTACTAGCGACTGACCTGTGTGATGGTCAGTGTGGTCCTGTTGACCTGTTGTGCCTGCAGAGCAGCCTGGGCCCGAGCCTTGACCACATGAGAGCAGAGGAGGGGCCCAAGGGACCCAAATTCTGCCCGATAGGCATCCTGATTGTCAGGTGGGGGGCGCAGCTTAGCCAGTACAGGGGCACAGTGTTTCTGCAGAGGCAAAGAGGAAGGGCTGGTACTCAGAAGAGGGGAAAGAAAGGAGACCACTCTTCATTTCAGTGTGTCACTACTGGAGACCAAACTGCTGGGCTCTCAATGTGTGTATGGAATGCTGTGGTTCTCCCTCATAGGGAAACATGGCACTCATGGGTACAAACAGAGGACTTGCTACATACACTGTTAACATCTAAGGGGTGGCTGGTTTGTAGAGTGTACACTTGTCTTGCACAGGTGGGCCATACAAGTGATGTAGAAGCATGGGTGGGGGGGGGCAGTGCAGACCAGAAGTCACAGGCTGAGAGTTAAAACCCCTCCTTCAATTTTGTTTTGTTTTGTTGGTACTGGAAGCAGAACCCAGGGGCATTATACCTCTGAGCTATACCCCAACCCTATTTTATCCTTTCACTTTGAAACATGGTCTCACTAAGTTGCTGAGGGTCTCGGAAACCTGTGATCCTCCTGTCTCGGCTTCCCAAGTACTGGGATTACAGGTGTGCTCATGTCTGCCACCATGCCCAGCCCCTTCTTACCTAGCCCATCTTTCTGTCTATAAAAAAGTACTGAACTCTGAAGAGTGCTATATTATGAATATGTGGGGTGCAAAGATGGGAGTAAGTAAATAAAATACCAGATGCTTCCTAAATACTACCTGTGTGTGTGGGGAGATTAGTGGGAAGTGGGGAAGGGGAGGGCAAGGGGCTCTGGTCACCAGAAGGAGGCTCTGCACATGGTCAGCCCCAATGCGGTCAATGTTGCTCAGCACAGGGCCGTCCAGAACACTGCGGATCCGTTCCCCTTCCTGCTGTAGCCGTGGCAGGATCAGAGTTTTAATCACCTGTTGGGAAGGAAGGGGAGAAGCCAGGGCCCTGGGGTTACCAGTGGTCTCTCAGGTGTGTGTGGGTTGCTCCCCTCCATAACCTCCCCTCCCCCAGTTCTCCCAGGGGTGGGGGTGGGCTAACATCATGTCCCAGCTCTGCCAGGCCTGCGATGGAGCCATAGCGAGTTGTCCAAGGTGTCTTCTCGTCCACCCAGCTCTGTAGGGAAGGCAAATAAACCCAGATGAAGGCGTCTGAAAAGACTAATTGCTAAGGATCAAGTCTTCTATAAACACACTTTTCTTATAAATAGGTATTGATGATGAGGTTCAAGTCCCTTACACCCAACTCTACCAGTTCCAGTCCCCCTCCCTGCCTCTTGATCTCGGTGTCATTTCTCCCAGCCACAACTGCCCGTCACTGGTTTGGGTGGTTATTGTCCTGGTGACAACCCTGGGGCAGTGACTCATAAAACAGTTGACGTGTTCTTGGGGTTCACCTTGGTGAAGGTCTTGGTGATCCGGGACTGGATATTGTTAGTGGTTGTGCTGAAATGCTTGCAGATCTGGGCCACTAGGCGGGCAGCAAAGTCCCGGAGTGCCCAGTGATTGTCCACATCAGGTCGCAGGCACAACTGTCTGCTTACAATGCAGGTCATCACAGCTGGAATCAGCTCGTGAACCTACTCGGGAGAAGTGGCAGGTCAGCTGGTTCTGACAAATGGCTTCCTGTGGGTAGCAGCAAGGTCTCCTGGGAATAGGAGGGCGGGCAGGACCACTCACATATTTTTCTAGATACAACGTAGGGTTGTCCATCAGCGCCTTCACCATGCGCATCAGGTAGATGAGCAGGGCAAGGTTATTCTGCACCACATTCACACGGACCTATGGGAGGGGGGAATAAGGAAGCAGAGAGCCCTCAGATGAGCTTCCCCTGCCACTCCGTTCCCCCAAACCTCATCCTTGGCTTGGCCTTCCCAGTTCTCTCACCCCCTCTGAGATGAAGGTACTGAACCGTGGCAGCATCTGATACAGCCCCGGGTCCGTGGCAATGCTCTGCAGAGCTTCCTGTGGGAGGAGGGAAGCGAGTGGGGTGGGGGCAGATTTCTTGGGGAGGAATCTGTGAGGGCTCCAAGAGGAGTCTCAGGGTGAGGGCAGGTGGGCAGGGCCCTCACCGCTCTCTTGGCCTCACACGACCCCACGCAGGCTTCAGTGATCTCCTTGTAGTACAGCTGCTGCTCCACAGACAGCTCATGGATGCTGCGGGGCTTCAGGCGCAAAGGGGCCCCTTCCAGCAACGGTGGCGCCTTCTTCTCTTTCCCTGTGTGAATCAGGGGGACATGTTTGAAAAAGAAAGCTCCAGAAGAGGTCTCAGTACCCTCTTCTTCCCCCTACCCAGGAGACCTGGGTTCCTCTAGGCTTCTCAATCTTTCTGGGGCCCTCTGGCCCTGACCTCACCCACTTCTTTGAGACAAGAGTCGGGAGAGGCCTGGCCTAGAGTACTGACCTTTGCCATCGGCTGGGGCGGCCCCTTGACCTTTGCCTTTTAGGGGTCCATCTTCCTCCTGGCCTGGCTTTGCTGACTTCAGGGGTTCGGTGGCCTCAGCCTTCTGCTGCTCTTTGGGTGCTGGTGGGAAAGCAGTCACAGCGGGAGTGATGAGCATGCTGGGGGGATGTATGGGGGGGTGGGCTCCGGGTGTGGAGGTTACCTGGGGGTGGATTCTCCGGTATAGCTGGCTGGCAGCCTTCGATACTCAGCCAATGAGCTGCGAGGAAGGAAGGTGTCGAGTTTAACTGCTGGACATGGACACTAGGGAATCGCTAAGGAAGGTGTGTTTTCATTCCTGCTCCCCTTCTTGCCATTCACCAGGGAGCTAATACTGAGGGTTTCTTTACTTGTGAGGTTCCTCACACCCACATGCCTTGCTCCTCCTTTCCCTCCTCCCTGCTGCCCTCCTCTCCTTGACCCCAACCTTTGAGGCAGACGTCCAGAGGCACACGAGGCAGAGGGGTGTTGATGATATCGCTCAGATCAACCTCTTTCTCCTCATAGAAGTAAAGCTCCCGACCGCCACCAGAGGCAAAACGGAAAGGAATGAACTCTTGAGCATGGAAGCCATAGAGTGGCTGTATCAAAAAAGAGAGACTCTGGTGTAAGAAGGGAGTCTGGGGATGCCTGGTTGAAGGCAAATGCGGCATCTGGGAGGATAGTATCTCACCACCCTGCTCCCATCTTGGTCCTCCCGCCCCATCCTTGTCTCTCGAAATCACCTCAACATTCTTTAGCTTCAGGGCATAGTCAATGTCACTGGTGGTGAGCTTCTGCCGCTTCCCCATGTGCATGAACTTCAAGGCATCCTGGGGGGTAAAAGAACAAAGGCCAGTCCAGAACCCTGAGGAAAAAGGGGGCCAGGCAACATCCTTGACACAAAGCAGGACTAGTTTACCTGTGCAATCTCCTTGATGCGGTAGCTGACCTCGTCTGTCAGTAGTTGGCAGGTTTCCTCCTGAATCTGAGCGATGCCCATTGATTCAGCCACAACTTTCATCGACTCCGAGGGCAGCACAGTATTGCTAAGCTTCAGCTTCTTCTCCTCAGCCATGCTGGAGTGCCTCCTCCCCTCCCCAGAAGGGTGCCACCCCAGGGTGGAGATATGGAGACCCTGGCAGCGGGGGATGGGGCAGAAAGAAGAGATAAAAATAAACAACTCAAAATCTCCACTAAAACTGAATTTCTGATCTCTCCCTGCCCACCTGCTTCCAGCCTCAGCTTTCCTCACTTCATAGCAGTGCCATCCATCCAGTAACTCATTCTATATCTGGGCCCTCACATCAAATACACCAGGTAATCCAACCTGATCTCTCCCACTCTTTGGCCCAGGTCACCATCATCTGTTGCCTGCAGAACTCCAGTATCCTCTGGACAAGGTCTTAGTCTCCCTACATCTATTCCTTAACAAGCAGCCAAAGTGATTCTGTCAAAATTAAAACCAGATTGTCATTTCTCTGTGTAATTGTTCCCTGTTCATCATAAAATCCTTACAGGAGCTGGGCGTGGTGGCGCACGCTTGTAATCCCAGTACTTGGGAGGCTGAGACGGGAGGATCCGGGTTCGCGGCCAGCCTCAGCTACATAGTGAGGCCCTCCGTAACTTAGTGAGACCCTGTTTCAAAATAAAGAATAAAATATAGGGCTGGGGGTGTAGCTCGGAGGTAGAATGCCCCTGGGTTCCATCCCCACTACTGCAAAAAAAAAAAAAAATCCTTACAGGAGCCTACAAGACACAAGGCTTGCCTTTCCCCCATTACATCTCTGATCTCCTGTCCTTCCTCCTTCTACTCTGATTTAGCCACATTCTCCTCCTTGCTCTCCTTTAAACCTGCTAGACATGCCCTTGCTTTAATAGCCTTTGCTCTGTGTTCTTCCCAGATGTCATTTGGCTGCCTACCCTGACCACGCTATTATAATTCCAAACTCTGCCCTCATTCTGCTCTATTTCTTATCCATAGCATTTAACATCTTCTAATACACTGTATTGTTTCTTATTTACCAATTCCACTCCCCCCCACACACCTCATGTGGACAGGGATCTTTGTATGTTCACTGGTGTATTTTGGGTGCCCAGACTGGTGCCTGAGATACCATAAATAGCACTTGTTTAATAAATGAATAAATTGTAAGGCTTAGACATGTAGGTGCTCAACAAATACTCAGTATTGCAATTATCAAGATGAATATGAGATAGGACAAAGCTTGGAGTTTACACTGCGGTCAAAAGGAAAATGGCACGCTTGGAGCTCAGCATTAGGAAGATTAACTTCAAACTGTGTTCAGAACTGATGGGGTGATGAGAAGATGGAGGCTGAAGGAGAATTTGATTCTTTTCAAATTATCCCAGTTCTCCTCCCCGACTTTTATAAGTCTTATCTATAGGGAACACGATTATTCAACACATACGCTGTGCCTGTGCCTGTGCCTGGTGCAGGGTATCCAAGAAGCAGTCGTGTCCCAGTTCCCTGCTGAACTCCTACTAATTCTTCATGCCCTGGGGTACCCTCTGCCAGTAAGGGCTCATAATCACACTACAGCCTCCGAAGCTTCTCAGATCAGTGGAGAAGGCTGGAGGGCTTCTCAGAGGAGGGTTAACTTGAGCTAGATCTGTGCAGTCATTTCCCCAGCAGAGAAGCGGGTCGAAGATCCCCAGGCAGCGCGAAAGGAGGCTCAGAGAATCCACCCCATCTTCCCCAACATCCCTCCAATGCAAACACACACGGGGTCCTCACGAGCACGGACACACCATCAACCGTCCTCTCCCCGGTCCCCACACAGGCCCTTCAAAAGGTCTTCTCCCGGGTACCCTCAGACCCGCCCCCGCCAGCCAAGTGCCGGGGGCAGTAAAAGCCTCTCACCGCTGCCAAAGCGCCGCTCACCCGGCGCTCGGCGCCATCTTGGCCCCGCCCCCTCCCAGCAGCAGGTCCCGGCAGAGACCAAAAGTCACCAGCCCTTCCGCAAGCCAGAATAAATCATCTAGGCTCAGGGCCTGAAATTATATAAAAATTTATTTCTACACCTGTGTGTAAGAATCACACTCTC
>PVJS01027471.1:0-26221 GCA_004027185.1 Glis glis | reverse complement strand
CTATTTTTTATACTTTATTTTGAAACCGGGTCTCACGAAGTTGTGGAGGGCCTCACTAAGTAGAGAGAGAGAGACAGCAAGAGAGGGAGAGAGGGAGAGAGAGAGAGAGAGAGAGAGAGCTGAGGCTGGCCGCGAACCCGGATCCTCTGGTCTCCGCCTCCCAAAGTACTGGGATTACAAGCGTGCGCCACCATACCCGGCTCCTTCTTCTTGAGATGGCCCACATTCTCCCTTGAATGTGTATTTCCTACTCTCCTAAATAAATTTATGTCTCAGATTGGCATGTACTGAAATTCCTTTCCTTCATGTAAGCCAAGGACCCTGCCAATTCTGAAATGAGGAATCACCCCTTCCGCCATGTTTCACCAAAGGTTAAGAAAGGATGGAGGGAGGGAGGAAGGAAAGGGAGGAGGGGGGGAGATAAATAACTGGAGTAATTCTGATAACCTGCTCCAATAGCAGAGAGGAAGTGTGATCAAGCATTTGGTGGTAAGAACAGAACATTAACAAAGGAAAGATTCTCAAAGTTTGATATGAAATTCTGTAAAATAATGGTATAACATCCTGTCCTTTCTGAAGCTGAATGTTTAACCATAGTATCAATCCACTGAGAAGCCCAAAAATAACACATTTTTTACTTGTAATAACTAAAATTATACCAGCGACTTAGTATTCCTTTATGAAAAATAATCTTGAATGAACAGAAAATGTTCCTCACAGTGGGTAGACTCAATATCACAAGTCAACTATTAACAACACTTTTTTATATATTTAATGCAATTTTAGCCAGAATTTCAATAGGATTGAGGATCAAAAGACAAAACCACCTTTACAAACTAGTAAGTAATAATAATTGCCTAAAAGAATATATATATATATATATATATATATATATATATATATTTGCAGTACTGTGGATTGAACCCAGGGGCATTTTACCTCTGGGCTATACCCCCAGCCCTATTTTTTTATTCTTTATTTTGAAACAGGGTCTCACTAAGTTGCAGAGAGCCTCACTAAGTACCTAAGGCTGACCGTGAACCCGGATCCTCAGGTCTCAGCCTCCCAAGTACTGGGATGACAAGCGTGCACCACTGTGCCCGGGCTCCTAAAAGAATCTTTTAAGAAAATAAAAAATTAAGAGAATAAATTGAAATTTGCCTTTTAAATAACAAATTATAAGCTAACTTTGACTAAGATGATATATATAAACTTAAACAGATTAATGAATGAGATTAAGAACTACAGATATAGATCAAAGCATAATAAAAATTAAGTGTATGATAAATTAGGTGGCTCAAAATGGTAGGAAAATAGCTCGGTGCAGTGGTACACGCCTATAATCCCAGTATTTAGGAGGCTGAGACAGGAGGATCACAGGTTTGAGGCCACAGGGTGGTAACTCAGTGAAACCTTGTTTCAAATCAAAAAATTAAAAGGGGTAGAGTGTAGCTCAGTGGTAGAACTCCTCTGAGTTAAACCCTAAGTATCACACATACAAAAAAGTAGGAAAATAATTACTTATATAATTGATGTAATTGGAAAAATTCAGTATCCGTTTTAAAGAAAATAAAGTAATATATATACCTCCCTGTACTTATAAAAATAAGTGCAAAATATTTTAAAACTAAATATTTTAATCTATAGAATTAGGACATAAAGAAAAACAGATTGGCAAAAGTGATACAATGGGCAATACATTTTCCTCTTAGGTTCAAAGCCTTAGAGATTAGCCAAAATATGCAATAATCGTCAAATTAAACAGCAGTGTTGATTCAGTCCCACTCAAGATACCAAGAGTATTTTTTAGAGTCATTGACAAGTTGATTCTAAAATACATCTATGAGCTAAAATTTGCAAAGCTGACCAAAGAGGGCAAATAGGAAAGAAGGCAGACACTTATTTTTAATTTATCAAAATATACTGCAAAGATATAGAACTTCTAAGTCTAGAGACAGAAATAGAAGTTAGCAAACAGATAATGAACCACACTAGAAATCTAGGAAAAGATCAGGATTTAATGAGGAATTTAGGATAGCATAAACATGGCATTTTACCTCAATGGGGCAATAATTCAATAGATGGTAGTACAATTGACTTATCTGCTGGGAAAAGTATAAAATTAGATCACTATCTTATGCCAAACACAACAGTTAATTCCAAATAGTTTGGAAAGTAAACCCATAAGAGTGCTAGAAGAAAATATAGATAATGCATTTACCATCTTATTCTATAAAATAATATTTAGTGAGTATAACAAAGTACAAAGCCCTTTGAAGAGGAAAAATTAGTTTGAATTCATACATTTAAAAATATTAGTATAGCCGGGGGGAAGGGTAGTGATGTGGTAATGCACACTTGTAATCCCAGTAATTGGGAGGCTGAGCCAGGAGGATCCCAGGTTCAAGACCAGCCTCAGCAACCTAGCAAGACTGTTTCAAAATAAAAAGGGCTGGGGGTATAGTTGGAGGTAGAACACTCCTGGGTTCAATCCTCAGTAGCACACACACAAAAAAAACTAGTATAACAAAGGCACCATAGCAAAGTTAAGTAATAAGCAAAAGATTAGAAGAAAATATTAATAATATACACAAAACAATAGACTATTTCAGGAAAACACTACAAATTACCAAGGTAAAAACAATGAAATAATAAACTAAGAATATTCATAGATGGAGACCCCATTTCAAAATAAAAAGGGCCGGGGTGCAGCCTGCAGGTAGAATGCCCCTGGGTTCAATCCCCAGTACCAGAAAAAAAAGAATATTCATAGAATAGAATAAACAAAAAAAAAATGAAAATACAAATGACTACTACAAGTTTGAAAAGCTGCTCCACCTCACCGGTAATCAGAGAAAATCCAAGGCAGAGTGGGATGAAGATTGGGCAAAACTTTAGAGATTCATTACAGCCAATGTTGGCAGTTGCGTGGTGACGTCAGTGCTGGCAGACTGCCTTCGGGAGTATAAAACGGTACCCTGTTTAGGGACATTTAGCTGCGCTCCAGCTATCAAATTTTGAATGTGTAAACCTTTATGACAAAAATTCCACATCTAAGAATGTAGCTTAACCAAACCACTAATATATGTAAGCCACAAAGTATCTCTAGTATGATAAACAAATACGTGGACATATCTAAGCGTATCAGTAGTAAAGCAATTGGTTAAATAAATTGCAGATATCTCTGCAAAAGAGTGAAAGCTTTAAAAAATTAAATTATGCCAGACGTGGTGGCACATGCCTATAATCCCAGTACTTGGGAAGCTGAGACAGGAGGATCACAGATTCAAAGCCAGCCTCAGCAGCATAGGGAGACTCTCAGCAACCTAGCAAGACCCTGCTTCTAAACAAAGAAAAATAAAAAATAAAATGGGCAGAGGGTGTGGCCAGGAGGGAGAATGCCCCTGGGCTCAATCCCCGGTACCAAAAAAAATTTAAATCATGTATGATATCTATATGACCCAAATTACAGAACTGGCCTTTACCAGACAGGGCAAGTTGTGATACAAAAATAAAGAGCACAGTCCAAGTTTGTAGGTAAATCAGGAAACTATCAAGTTTGTAGATAATACTCCCTGTATGTATCAAAATGTATGCAAATGTTTTTTGTGCAAACATATATTCAGTATGTGAACATCTAGGTCCATCAATATGGACATTAGAAATATTATGAAAGGACTCAGAACAAACTATTAAAAGTGGTACGATATTGGGAAATGTGCTAGTATGAACAAAATCACCACACTAACTATCGTGTTTGCATGGGCGCCATCCAAATATTTAACACAGATATTCAATAAAGCATTAGTTCCTGACCTACTCTCCAAAATATAAATAAATTGAAACCATGATAGATTGTTGAACGCTCTACAGACTCTCCTACAATTGCTAATAAGTTCTCCATTCCTTCTGGCTGTTTACTAAACTCTTTTAGTGAGATTTTCATATTATATTTCGCTTCTGAAACTACTATTTTAAAAAGGGGGTCATCCACTAACTTCATTTTCAGGTACATATCAACCTACAATCCATGAGAGTTTCATGAAAACTAATATATCGACAAATCATTATATACATAAGTTCACACAGACATGCATGCACATGTACGCAAATATTTGACCTTTGTCCGGACTGTAGTCCAGACGAAACCAATATCCTTCAGTAATGTGCTCTTGAAAATTAGTTTCAATGAAAGCATAAAATAAAATGTAAGAAATCAATACTGAAACAGATTTTATCACTCAATGGCATAGTACATCTTGTCACATGTCATATAAATTTAGAGAATAACCAGTTATCCTGCTGGAATCCCTATTTAGTACTTAGACTTTACAAAGGAGTCTTTTAGCTGATTTTTGCTTTTTTACACTTTAATTTGGCAAGAGAGACTATTAGAAAGGCAGCTGAAAGTACTATAGCAATCATATTGTAATTTTGAAATTGTCAAAAAGCACATTTAAGTACCCAATTTCATTCTTTTTAAGGCAATTACAAACTCAAGAAATAATTTTCTGTTTGCCTGACAGTTATTATCAAGAGAATAGGACATCAGGTGGGAATTTCTTTGATGCTTAACAAAACAATTTTGTATGTTCTGGTTTTATTAATTGTTCATTTTTCATACCATTTTCTAATTTTTCAAAGAAGATTATAATGCATCTGAAAACTATACTTTCAATTCCTTTCATGACATTCTTAAACATCTTTAAAATGAGATAAAAAAGTGAAGTCAGTGAAACATGTATTTAATTAATGATTTTAACATTTTTACTTCTCTGGTAAAATACTTTATTTTTATTTTTTATTTTTTTTTGAGGTACCGGGGATTAAACCCAGGGGCGTTCTACCTCCGTGCTACACCCCCGGCCCTATTTTTTTTTTATACTTTTTATTTTTGAAACCGGATCTCACAAAGTTGCGGAGGACCTCACTAGGTAGTGAGAGAGAGAGAGAGAGAGAGAGAGAGAGAGAGAGAGACAGGGAGAGAGAGAGAAAGACAGAGAGAGAGAAAGCTGAGGCTGACCGCGAACCCGGATCCTCCGGTCTCCGCCTCCCAAAGTACTGGGATTACAAGTGTGCGCCACCACGCCCGGCAAAATACATATTTTCTATACTTTAGTATCTTAAAGAACTGATCAGTTTCAAGGTTGTTATAATCAAGGTTTATTATCAATAAAATTATAGAAGAAAACAAACCAAGAACGATTTCTATTGCTTCAATGTCTAGAGCCCTTTTTTTAAATATGAAAGACCCTTGTTTGTTTGTATGGCTTAACAGGAAGACCACAGGAAGTACCAAATGACCAACCAAGGGCTTTTCTTCCCCCTATATCTGTGACAACCAACAAACAACTAAAATAAGAAGTTCCCCAGGAATAGAAATGCACAACTGGTATTTGTACTCCATAATCGCCCGTGGGGAAACAGTGTTCAAAGACTGAAATGAAGCATTTTAATCCCACTGCCAACTATAGCTCTCAGCTATGCTATTAAATTGCTCTATAATGAGAAAAAAGTGCTTAAAATGTCACCCAAACATGCCCAGATATTCAAGGAGTCAGGAATTAATTGAATATTGAGACAGATTATCACCAGCCCTCAGAGAACCCCACCAAGACTGAAAGAAACAGATGTTTATCCAAAGATCAGGTTGGATAGACATCATCATTATTCCTGCTAATTTCCCTAATGACTTGGGGTGGGAAAGGGGAGTAGACTCAGTTTAAAACTGTCATTATGTGAAATCAGGTTTTGGGGGGTTTGTTTAACCCAATTCTCAGGACTTCCTTTCTGTTGGGGACTAGAACTAGCTCACGTCTAGAAAAGAGTCTTAGTCATTGAAAGATTTGCTCTGGAAAACCTATTAGACATAAAATAACTTCATGATTGTCCTTCTCATTAGCATTTGGTGAGTCATTTGACTTATATCTCAGGGTCAAGGTTCCCCCATGGAAAAAATAGGAGAGTCTCTATCAGACAACTTGAAATAGGACAGTCTAGATCCCGCCTGAACCAAAACATCATTTGGATCAGTGCTCAGTGGCACTCTAAGCTGGTGAGAATTCTCATGGATGACCACCCAGTGGGGGCAAGAAAGAAACGTCGGAAGACACTCAGAAGATACCAATCCAGGAAGGCAGGGACATACATCTAACATTTGGGATTACAGGTCTGTAATCTCAGTACTTGGGAGGCTGAAGCAGGAGGATCTCAGGTTCAAGGCCAGCCTCAACAACTTAGTGAGATCCTGATTCAAAATAAAAACATAGCTCAGAGGTAGAATGCCCCTGGGTTCGATCCCCAGTACCAAACAAACAAACAAACAAAAAGAAGATAAATATATAATGACAACTAGAGAGAGATAACTACCGCTACTTCCAAGTGGATGAAGAGCGTGTGATTAAGAGTTTAGTGGCAGGTCAGCCAGGTAGCTCAGCAGGCAGGTGGGGAAGTCTACAGAGGGAACAGGTGGGACGTTCCACTTCTGTTATTTTTAACAAGTTGCTTTCTTCATTTGTCCTTGGTGTTGTATCCTTTCTTAGTCAAAAATGAAATTGTTGAGGTGAAGTCAATCCTGTTATAACAAGCTGATATTTCTCTGCCTTCATATTTTTCAAAGCTTCGTTCAAGGACCTTTCAAAAAATACCCTTGATTTTCCATTAAAATTCAATTTGTTGATTTATGTATTTCAAGACAGGACTTCACAGATCATTTTAAGAAATCAAAAGCTCTATTTTTTTGAAACATGGTTCTTTGAAAAGTTGATCCATTGAGTACATTCTGGTTTTCAAATTTGGTTGCTGTTTTCTTTAAAACATATAAATTCCCTAAGATAAAAAAAAAAGTATTTCTGCATGGGTTCACTTTGAAGACAGATCTTTTCAATATTATATTCTTAAAATGGCAAATTTATCTTTTAGCTGATCTAAAGAATTCAAAGGAAGTTAACATATGCTTTTTTCAAGATCATAAATGTTTCTTTTTTCACACAAGGATCAGAAGAAAATCTTGATTGCCAAAAATACTTTTAAAATTCTACTATATATGTATAGACTGTGGGAGAAGAAAAGGTCAAAGTAATGAAATTTCTGACAAGATAAAATAGATGAAAGAACACACTTTCGAATCATGGTAGTTGTGGTCACCGTGTAAACGGTGGGTGCTCGAATTAAATGTCATCGGACTTGAGGGTCACTGTTTATTTAGAGGTGTATTTCTTTTGTAGGAGTCACAAAAGAAAGCCCAACACCTATAAAGCTTCCTTGGTATGAATGATTCTTCAGAAGAAAATACCGAAGAGGAGGCTCACATTTTTAAGAAAGATAAAGATAAGTCAGAGCCACCAAAGGTGTTTGTTGAAGTGGATTTCTACACTCCGAAAGGCATAATCTCCATGAACAGGAGTTACTGCTGTAACACATGGGTTGCCCTAGGCGGGGACTTGTTTGGCTCAGATTCAAACAAACAAATTCTAAACATATGGAAAAGGAAATCGGGGGAAATAAGAATGCAGACTGCCCCTTGATGAGATGAAGCCGCCATTGTTGATATGAAGGAATCGCTACTAATTTTTAGGTGTGATAATAATACAGTGGTTTTACTTTCTAAAAAGAGGAACTTTCGTCCTAGAGAAACATAACACATTATTTATTGAAGAAATGCTATGATGTCTAGGATTGGCCTCAAGATAGTCCCCAGATGGGAGAAGCAAAAGGAAAGTATTTGGGGATTTAGATGGAACAAGATTAGTCATATGTTGATAATCATTGGCATAGGGGCTGGATATCGATAGTTGGTTATAGGGGCTCACTATGAATGATCTCTAATTTCATAGATGTTTAGAAGTTTCATTAATAAAAGTTTTTATGGTAGCCTCTCCTCATCCACAGTTTTCCTTTCCATGGTCCCAGATATCTGCAGTAAACCATTGTCTGAAAATAACAAATGGGAAATTCCAGAAATAATTCATAACTTTAAATTGTGCACCATTCTGAGTAGCATGATGAAGTCAGGGCGTCCCACTCCATCCTGCCCAAGATGTGAATCATTCCTTTGTCCAGCATATCCACACAGTAAACATCACCCTCCCATTAGTCACTGTGCAGTTATCAGACAGCGATCCGATTGGCTGTCATGATATCACAGTGCATGTACTCAAGTAATCCTTATTTAATAATGGCCCCAAAATATAAGAGTAGTAATGCAAAAAAGGCACCAGGGCATAAAACAAGAGAGGACCAATTAAGACTGGTACTGTGTGACAATATGGCCAGTCACATAAAGAAACGGAGTATATGTAGGGTTCAGTACCACACACCAGGAGCCTTGGAACATATACCCCCCAAATAGGAGCGACTACTGTATAAATACTATCCCTCCTCTGACATTTCCCCCTATGACAAATATTATGGCTCAGTTTGAAAACCTCAAATATTTATTGAGCCTTCAGTCCTTTAAGTTCTAGACAGGACAGTTCTTGAATACATCATCCTTCATATGGAAATTTGCCATTCCCAGTAGGTACATGAAAGCATTCAAGTTGCTTTCACCTTTAAAAATTAGCCTAGCCGGGCGTGGTGGCACACGTTTATAATCCCAGTACTTGGGAGGCTGAGACTGGAGGATCTGGGTTTGCAGCCAGCCTCAGCTACTTAGTGAGGCCCTCCACAACTTAGTGAGACCTTTCTTCAAAATAAAGAATAAAAAACTTAGGGCTGGGGGTGTAGCTCAGAGGTAGAATGCCCCTGGGTTCATTCCCCAGTACCGCAAAAAAAAAAAAAAAAAAATTAGCCTAATTGGGTGTGGTGGTGCAGGCCTATAATCTCAGTACTCCGGAGGCTGAGACAGGAAGATTGCAGGTTCAAAATCAGTCTCATCAACTGAACAAGACTCTCAGCAACCTAGAAAGACCCTGTTTCAAACTAAAAAACAAAACAGAGCTGGGGGTGTAACTCAGAGGTTACTCATCCCTGAGTTCAATCCCTAGTGTTGCCAAAAAATTTAGCATAATATTTTTTATCTATTGTACAATATATCTACAGCATATGGTTTACTATATACTGTATTATAGTATGCCACATATACTAGAAATCACAACAAATCTGGATAAAATATATTTGTATGTAAAGATAGATATATTCTATGATCTCAAAAAATATATAATCATATTCTTATATATTGAAATGCAAGGAGACAGAGGCCCTGGGACACAATTCCATCCAAAGCCCATTAAAGATGAATTCTCACTCCTGAACTTCAACTTTTCATTTCATCACCCGTTAGAGTGAAGCTCTTAAAAGAGACAACAGTATTGCAGAGAACTTTCTACTAGGGTCTTCTTTTACTTTGTGATCCAACTTTGATGCCCCCTTAAGCATTTGACTCCAGGTTTTGTCCCTCCCCCGCCATGACCACTAAAGAAAAATCACAGAATCAGGACTGGGGAGATGTTCCTTTACTCATGTGAGGATTGAAAAGATCAGTGCAGGAATGGGTCAGTGGGGAATTTGCTGAGCCCTTCAGCATCTCAGACAGAGTGGGCTGGAGGAATGTGGATGGGGAAGGCCCTCAGCCTGTTTAGCTCTGATTCTCTTCCCTCATAGTCATGCTGCCAACCCTGAGTTTGCATTTTCCTAATGGCCGTTTGCTTAGCTAGAGGTAACTAGACTCAAAATTATATATAAAATGTTAAGCAGCAGCAAAGGAAATAAAAGGTGATGAGAACAGTCGAGAAAATAACTAAAATCTAATATAGTCTACATAGTACCTAACTACATAGGAACTTTGAAATCATAAAAACTATTAAGCTATTTCAAAATGCATAATTTTTTCATGCTTAACATGGTATACAGGTCTTTTATTGCAATAAATGACATGTTAAACCTAACTTGACATTTTTCTTAAAGTTTATAGTATCCCATAACAGTCAAAATTTGGTCTTCCCAAAGAATGTCAATAATTCCTGGATTTCTTATTTTTATCTTTTGGATCTAGTGACCATGCATAATACATGTTTGCAATGGAAAACACCCAATCAGAAAGCAGTTTTGAGCTATTTTTAAATTCTCCTGTTCTTGTTTCTCTGCACTTTTTAAAAGCATGATAAAATGTATAATCATTTTTTATATTTTTCTCTGATTTACTCTGAAGACCTGTACTTTACATTTGAATGCTGCCATTTTGGAAAATCCCAGCGGGTACCACTGCACATTGAGATAGCAAATTAAAACCAAATAAGGAAGTTCTTGTAGAGTTGAACTAAAATTTCCTAACATCTCATTAGCACTTTTTTATTGGTGCATTGTAATCATACATCATGAAGTTCAGGGTAAGAGACAGATATGTACTCAGCACTTGGGGTGCCTTCCCCCAACTCCTACCCCACTCCCTCCCCCCGCCTGTGCACAATATTGAGATTGGCATTGATAATTTTGTGTATGTACATCGTGTCCATCAAAGTGTTGGCTTCATCAAATCTCCCTTCCCCCACTCACCTCCCTCCATCACTCCACTAAGGTTTCTCCTCCTTTGTCTAGAGTCCTGTTTTGTTTGTTGGTTTGTTTGTATCCCCATTTCTCCCTAGCGTTCACATAGGAGTGAAAACATTCACTGGCATTTTTAACGATTATACACTATAATTTCACTTCCTTGTGTCAAACAGATCCGTTCGTTATGCGACGATCTCCCTTATGAATGGGAGGAGGAAATGCATCGTTCATTTAGTTCGTCCCCTGCTCCATCTCACATGCAGTGCAGCCTACAAAATTTCACATGTGATTTTCATTTCTCCCCAGGTCGCAAGGCAACGGCAGGAAACAAGCTGCCGGGATCCGCCATGTAATCAATACCTTGTCCATTAAAACCTCGGCGTCTCTCTATGCAGCCACAGCACGTTTAATCACTGTCACTGGCCCCGTGTAATTCCAACGTGCTCCGTGCACTCCTCAATAAATAGTTTATGCTTCTCTTTGGAGTTTTATTTCTATTACCTCTAGAACACCTGGGACGTTGTGTTTTTATTGTTCTTTCCTTTTGCACGCCCTGGCAATAGCCATTAGTGTGATGTTCATTGTCTACCTTCAAATGAATTTGATTTTGTGATTCTTAGATTATCATATCATTGTAGGGAGACTTTTTCATTTTGCCCCTATGTCTGTTTCCAAAAGTGCACCAGAGTGGTTTGGTCTTGCAAAAACAAAAAAAAATTGTTTCGATCGTGTTTGAATTATTAACAGCTCCTCAGAGTAGTTCCCATAATGGTTGTGTTGTTTAAGAGTGTCTTGTCACATCCATTTTTAAAGGTAGAGTAATGAATATGGAAAGAACAAAGCCGGTCATTCAGCTGATGTTTTCCTAAATGCCCATCAGACTCCAGCAAACAAATCAACCCAGACCACACAAAGTAAAAGTAAGATTAAGTCTAACTTGCCCTTTGATTTCAAATAATCCAATCGTAACAGGAACAAAACAAAACAAAAAAAACCCTTTTTCTCACTAAAAATTTACTTCCTGGCATCAGGGCGCCAAGTGGTTTTAGTATGTGATTCACAGTTTCTGCCGTAATACAAAGAGACTCCTGGTTGTTGTTCATTTTGAATTTTTCTTTACAAGAAAAAAATCCAAACATTTCAGATTTCTTCATGAAAGAAAAAATCCACTTAATTATTTTGCCTGACAATTGTTTGGAGGTAAATTAGCTAAAATGGCTGGTGTCTCTCAAGGCTGTTCTCCTTTGTAGGAGCCCCTCTGCCCTACACAAAATAGCCAAAGGAAATAGAGCCCCTGATTCATTAAGCTGGGACCATATTGCCCATACAGCAGGCAGGGACGATGATTTACTCTCCGCGGCCAGGGAAGGCACACTTTACAACACAGATTTGCAGCTTTTAACCTGGAAACTTAACAGCAAAGGCAATCCTGCTTCCCTTTGTTCCCCTTCAAATGGCAAAGAAAGCAATATCCACTTTGTTACGAAACAGAGCAGGCAATATTTTATATTGCCATAGTCAATTATGGGAGGCTGTGTAACCTTTCCCAGCTATTACACTCTTCAAATCTTTCTGGGCTAATGTTGCCAACAATACAGAAGCAGCTTCAAAGCTTCTTTGCAGCGCTAGAAAGAGAAGACAGCTGGCACAGCTTAGAGACTAAGCGGAGATGACCAGATTTCTAATTTATAAAACTGGGACAGCACCGGCAGGAGGACATTGGGGGGGTCTGTGAAGGTGCATCTCCAGCTTACTCCCTTTGTCAGGTAAAGACTTGTTTACTGAGAAAGAGAAAAAGGGGGAAAAAATCTAAAAGCTTTCGAGGAGAGAAGCAGACCAAACAAAGAGCAAAAAGGAAACCTCAATTAAAAAGAATGCTACCAGATTAAATATTCCATTTCAAAACAATGCTGTGCTCCACAATGTCCACTTAAGAACATTCCACTAACAGGGCAGATGGACAGATCTCTGAATTCGTCAGTCTCACCTTCAAAACGCATTTGACCTTGGATATAACAATGCATCCACTATGGGGAGGAAGGGATGGGAATGTGAAAAATCATGGGGTTACAATTGTTAGTACCCACTGACAACTCTAGGGCGATTTTGACAATTAGGGTCTATCCGATGTGTCTTGTGACCTATCACATAACTCCTGAGAGCACCAGATTTTTTCTTTTGTGTGTATGTGCTACTGAGGATTTAACCTGGGGGCATTCTACCTCAGCGCTATACCCCCAGTTTTTTTTTTTTTTTAATTTTGAAATGGTCTAAGTTGCTAGGCTGGCCTTGAACCTAGAACCCTCCTGTCTCAGTCACACAAGTGCTTGGATTACAGGCGTGCGCCACCACACCCGGCTAGCACCAGGATGTTAACTCCTGAAAGATGAAGTGTAGCGGAGGCTGTAGTGTACAAACAAGACATCAACCTGGAAGAGGAGGCAGGGCATGGCCGCTGAGGGAACACACCCAGCCCACGGCATAAAGTGATTCATGCTATTTTCTAGGTTTTCTCCTTAATTTTTCATGAGGTTTGTAGACCTGTTTTCAAACATGGTCCCATCTAATATTGTCTGCTTTTCACAACTTGGAAAAAAAATTAAGTAGATAAGTTTGCCCCTTTCAGGGAAGAAATTTTCCTTCAGAAGTTGTGACTTGTCTGAGGTTAAACAACTGAGATGCAGAATTGGGTTCATAATTCTGAACTTTTTTTCTTTTTCTTTTTTGTGGTACTGGAGATTAAACCCGGGCGCATTCAACTTTCAACCTACACCCCCCAACTCTTTTATTTTTGAAATGGGGTCTCACTAGGTTGCTAAGAGCCTTGCTAAGTTGCTGAGGCTGGCCTTGAACCTACAATCCTCCTGACTCAGCCTCCCAAGTACTGGGATTACAGGCGTTGACTACCACATCCAGCTGTAATTCTGAGCTTTAACCCTTAGGTTAATGTTGTTTCTTCTAATTTCTTTCAAATGAAATTGGGGGAGAGCAAATAGTAATATTGACCACCTACAATTGTAGAACATCGTGTTTCATGTGTGTCCAGAGGAAAGCGGAGAGAAACACTCCTGAGCTGTGTACAAATTAGAGTGGAGCTTTCACAGAATAATTTCAAGCTGTTTATACCACATTGCTTTGTTCTTACAGACACATTACTTACGACTTATATAACAATTCCCTAGATCTTTAGAAAGGAAAATGGAAAATATAAACCATGAATCATACCTACAAAACGCTCTGTATTAAATGGAAATGCCTGACGCAGTTGTGTTTAAACTCCGCAATGCATTAGTGTTCAAAGGCCTAATTGGGGAAATAACTCTCAGACATAAGATAGATGCACAATGGCGAGACCAAAACAGAGGAGCTCTTATTTAGTCCTCGATATTAAGGTTTCCTCAAGATATAATGAAACAGTCCAGAAGAAATCCTGGGCTGAAAGACTTCCACACGCAGTGATGGAGACTCATTTCATGAGAGGTTTTTTTACACTTCCATTTTTGTTTATTTTTTTGTGCGCAGCTTGTGGACAGTGTCTTAGCGAACACATCGGAGCTTCTCTGATGAATTGTTCTTTTGATGGATTGTTCATCTGACAGTACTACTGTCATTCTGAGGATGTCAGGCAGCAGAAATATGACCGTGATGTTGAAATTGGTTGTGGTTCCACATACAAACTGCTAGCATCCTCTGGAAACTCAGGCAGCTCTGAACTCGATAACAAGTGAATACTTTAAAGAATTTTCCTTCTTCCTCCTTCGTACATTTTTGTGGTCTTCAATGAAATGGTACATTCTTCAAATAAATGCAGACCCCCAACTTCTATGGTCTGTCATGTCAAAGACACAATTCATCCACAATGTATCAATACTGCTGCCCTCCATAGCTACAGGTTCCAATATCTGGAGACTGAAAATCTTTGAAAAAATTAGCTGGGCAAGGTGGCCCACATCTCTAATCCCACTACTTGGGAGACTGAGACAGGAGGATTGGAGGTTCAAGGCCAGCCTCAGCATCTTAGTGAGACCCTGTTTCAAAATTAAAAAGGGCTAGGGGTGAAGCTCAGAGTTAGAATGCCCCTGGGTTCGATCCCCAATACCACACACACACACATACACACACACACAAACACATTGCCAGTATAAATGTATGAGTTTTTATATAGTATCCACAAATGCAATACTCTTATAACAGGTAAGTCAGTATGTAAACTAGGATGTGAACATTTCCACTTCACAAATGAACTCATTCTTCCTTGGATCCTGGTGGTAACAGACTGAATCGGGGAACAAGCTAGACTGACACAGTCAGAGGGAATCGTCTGAATTTTTACCCCATGCCTTTCTGATACCCGCGTTTTCTGATACTCACATCTTTCATCCCAAACCACGAAACTTCCAGTATTCGGTTTTATCAGTCTCTGTTTCTTCATCCACGCAGCCCACAGCTTTCTAAGCAAAAATTCCAAATGCCTGACTATCCGCATCAGTCACTTTTTAGGCTCTGCCATTTGGAAAACCAAGAGACTTTTTTCCATCCCTCTTTCCCTGAGCATAAAAAGATTCTATTTCTATTCTGCTGAAGTGACACAGGTTAAAAAATAATTCTTGTTCCTTACACTTTAAGCACCATCTGGCATAATTCCGAGGTGTCACCTAAGATCCCAAAACGGCCCAGCCAGACACACCGCAGGCACTGACTGCCCTGACCTCTGCTCAAGGCTTCCTCCCTTGCCAGCTCAGGAAGCTCCTCCCAGCCTCCTATCAGTTGAAGAGCACATGTGTTACAAGCATACGTGAGGATTCCAGGGCACTTGCTCAGTTTAAACAAGGGGGTTAAAAAATCCCTACATTTGTCCTCTAATACCATTAATGTGCACACCAACCCTTCCAGATTAAACCCTGAGCAAAGTTTGGTGGCACACGCCTGTAATCTTAGTACTTGGGAGGCTGAGACAGGAGGATTGCAGGTTCAAGGCCAGCCTCAACAACTTAACGAGACCCTCAGCAACTTAGCAAGACCCTATTTCAAAACAAAAAAAAAATATATTTAAAAGGCTGGGGGATGTAACTCAGTGGTAGACTACCCCTGAGTTCAACTCCTAGTATCACATTAATATTTTTAAACCCTAATTTCACAAAGCTGGTGAAACAGATTCTCCAGCTGAAATGCAAAGAGGAAAGATCAAATTCATTCTTGAACTTAGAGCTTCCTGATGTCCTTTTTCTGGAATTTAAGGATCTTCAAGTATGATCTTTATCATGCCTGCCTCTTCTGCCAGTGCATAACATTCAGTAGATAGCAACATTATTTCATTCTCCAAAACCAACCTGCCCCTGGGGTCTCATGAAGCACTTTCTCTGAAAGCTATTCCTTCCACAAAATTCTGGTTTGAAACTTGAGCTGAGAATTTCTTTCTCTTTACATTTCTTTGGAGCCACTATTCAATGAACAGTCCATATAGAATCCATGGGTATCTCCATGGAGGAAGATAAAAGGTAGTATTGAAGCTGGGCGTGGTGGTGCACACCTGTGATCTCAGTACTTGGGAGGCTGAGGCAGGAGGATTGCAGGTTCACCGCCAGCCTCCCCAACATAGTTGTTCAGGTGTGGTTCTCAACAGTAGAACCGCTGGTGGTAGAATTGAGAGAACATTCTTCTTCTATCACTGGTGTTGGAACCACTCGACTCCTTCAACTCTTGAATCCGTGCCTCGAGTTTGGGTCACCAGTGTAGACTCAGTTTTCTCAAGGAAATCACACTACAGAGGATTTCATTTCCTTTTCTACTACTAA
The DNA here is from genome assembly GCA_004027185.1 of Glis glis. Taxonomy (NCBI): domain Eukaryota; kingdom Metazoa; phylum Chordata; class Mammalia; order Rodentia; family Gliridae; genus Glis; species Glis glis. Next base: position 9,938 of record PVJS01027471.1, on the reverse strand, counting down.
ATCCCAGCTACTGTGACCATAACCCACATCAGTCGGTCTTCCGTTTGAATCTTGGGGGGGGTTTTGGTGCCTCACCTCCCTGAAGACTGTGGGTTTCTAGGGTAAACTTCCCCCCTCACGACCAGCTGCACACCTACAATAAATGGCACTCCAATGAAGTCAGGAGAAACATTGGTTACCCTAAATCCCAGGGGAAAAAAATGGCTAACTTGCCAACTTTAGCACAACCTACAGACATGCCTAAGAAACACTTCCAAGGATTCCCCATATATAATCAGAGTGACAAAAGTAAGAGTTGACATAAGGCTTAAAATATAACTCAATGGAAAAGATACATGAGCCTACTAGATGCATACATACAATTTTTTAAATAGCTGCTCCTAAACTTGCCCAGAGAGAATAATCATTTATCCCAATTGAGCAGTGAAGAACTCTGAGTTCATTAATTTTCCTATCTGGAAACCTTACTTCTGAAATCTGTTCTAGCCCCCACACACCGGAGGCCCAGAATGTTTGTCTATTTTGTTGACCCACAGCCTTTTTTTTTACTTTACAAGTAACAATGTGTAAAGATGCCTCTAAGGAGCCCCCTTCTTCATGAAAATTATTAGTTGGTCTGAAACATAAGCCAGGACCATGAGGAAAGCATTTGTCTAGGCAGCACTGTCCCCACCAGAAGAGCTGAGTATTCAGGGCACCAATAATACACACTAAACAATGTGGCAATGAGACAGGGCAGACTATTGAAAAATAGGAAGAGGCTTTTGCTACACCTAGGCCCTTTTGATACTCTTTGTATTTCCCAGGATTATACCTAAACCAAAAAAGAACCATTTCAGCAAAGCCCCAAATAACTATTTCATAGTGGGAGTAGTTGATTCAATCTCCTAAAAGAAAAAAATACAAGACAAGGGGAAATGTGTACAGTAACAAGAGAAAAATTACTTGAAGCCTTGACTTCTAAGAAGACGGTAAGTTCTTTAAAGAAACCATGTGCAGTATTGCTTTTTTGTGTGTGTGTGTGGTACGGGGATTGAACCCAGGGGTGTTTTACCTCTGAGCTAGACCCCGGCCCTATTTTTTATCCTTTATCTTGAAACTGGGTCTCACGAAATTGCGGAGGGCCTCACTAAGTAGCTAAGGCTGGCCGCGAACCCGGATCCTCCTGTCTCAGCCTCCCAAGTACTGGGATTACAAGCGTGTGCCACCACGCCCGGTTTGCAGTATTGCTTACATATTGACCACTGTCACAGCCATTTGGACTGCTATAAAAAAATATCTTAGACTGTGTAGCTTGTAGACAATAGGAATTCATTTCTTATAACTCTACGCTGGGAAGTCCCAGACCAATGTGCCAGTAGACTGGGCGTCTGGCACAGGCTATTTCCTAATTCACAGGTGGCTCCTTCTCACTACCAAAGCCCCTTCCTTCCACAAGGCAGCTCTCTGGGGTCTGTTTAAAAGGCACAAAGCTCACTCAGGAGGGACCTGCCCTCATCGTCTAACCCCCTCCCCAAAGGCCCCATATTTCCTAAAACCATCACAATGAGGATTAGGTTTCAATCCATGAATTTGGGGAAAGACACGAACATTCTAATCACAGCAACCACCTTTAACAATATTTTCATCTCACCTTCATCCACAAGCATCCATCTACATGCACTCCCCGGAGTCCTGTTATCCGCCGCTTTGTATATCAGGGACATATTGGCTATAAAGAAAGAGCTCGCATACAGCCACCTCTGACCTCTGCTATGCATAATGCTATTGAGCTACAAACATAAGTTTTGTTTAAAGAAAAAGAAACTAAAGTTCTGTACAATGCATATAATTGGAGGGGAAAAAAAAAGGAGACAAAAATAGCTGCCACACGCTATAGCCTAGGAGAAAAATACTGTTGGGGCATCTCGGTATTTCCAGAGCGTTCATTTCACAAGAGTCAGTGAACCCATGGGAACTTTCTGTCTCCTCTGCTTTCCCACACAAGCGTTCCTTTCTTGGCCGACATTTTACTCAAAGTTTTGCCTCTAGTTATCTTGCCACAAGCTGAGGAAGGTATATAATCTATATTCATGTCACCGTTTCACTCATCCAAGTACAATTTTTATGTTTTAAATATTAAATATGCTAAATGATCTCTGAAAGGGGGACACAGTGTATTGCATTATTACATACTTAAAAAAAAACATGCAAACCCAAGCATTTGAATGTGTATATATCAACTGCAAACTTGGATCACTAAAATGTCCTTCATTTTCGATGCAGCCTCAGAAGTTGGGGCTTTTTTGACATCTCCACATAGGAAACCTTCGGGCTCTTTTATGGTCTCACGGAGCTGTGTGTTTTCTTCCAAATTACGCCATGCCTGCTTTTACAATGGTCAAATAAATAAACACTTGGCCTCGCTGGAAAGTTATGGAGGCTTTGTCAGTAGAACCTTATGAACAACATTCTCTTTTTTTTTTACAAAAAGAAATCCTAATTAAAAGCAGAGGCAGTTCTGTGAAGAAACCTCTCAGGGTGCTTCACCTACAGATCCTCCAACTCCTGACCCATGGGCCACAATGTCACCCTGCCCATCACCACAGCCACATTGAACCTGACTTTCTCTTTGTTATTTCACCTCCACAAAGTCAAAATTCCTCGTCTGTATAATCCTAAACTGAAATGAAGTGCTACTAGAAGAAATAGTATAACAAAGCCAGGCGTGGTGGTGCATGTCTGTGATCTCAATACTTGGGAGGCTGAGACAGGAGGATTGCAAGTTCAAGGCCAGCCTCGGCAATTTAGTGAGGCCCTTGGTAACTTGGTGAGACCCTGCTTCAAAATAAAAAGTAAAATAGAGCTGGGGGGGGGTGTAGCTCAGAGGTAGAACACCCCTGGATTCAATCCCCAGTTTAAAAAAAAAAGGAAAGAAACAGTATAACCAAATTAAGTGTAACGAGGAAGTATTTTAAGGAGGAATAAACTCTAAGATCTACTGATAATGCTAGGTAAGGTGGCACACACCTGAAATCCCTGTACCTGGGGGGGGGCTGAGAAATGAGGATCGCAGATTCAAGGCCAGCCTCAGCAACCTAGTGAGACCCTGTTTCAAAACAAAAATAAATAAATAATAAAGGACTGGGGGCATAGCTCAGAGGTAGAATGTCCCTGGGTTCAATCCGCAGTATCCCACTCACCCCCCTCCCCCCAAAAAAGGAAGAAAGAAAAAAGATCCACTGGCAAAGTTATTAGTTCAGGGAGGATAAATGCATTTTGCGCTAAGTTCCACAGATTCCTTCAGGGGGCCACAAATATCCAGATAATACCCTTGACCAGATGCCTGGCTTTCTCGACACCCTGAAACTCACATAGCACAGCACTGCATTCTGGTCGGGAGAGTTCAATAGTCAGGCATCACGATGTCCTGGATTTTGTGTACATTATTGAGCCATCATTCTTGTTTTAACTCTACTGACATCCACATTCCCCTGTTGGCAACGTGAAGACAGAGTTCTGACTGTCACTCCAGGGGGACGGACGAGGAGCTCGGGACCCCCGTGCTCTTCTTTCTTCCTCCAGATCTGGGTCCAGCTGATGGGAAGCTCCGAGATCCACAGACCATCTTCACAGCTGACAGGGACTTCCCGAGTACGGTGCTTGAGCCATCAGCGAGGAGAGGAGTCAACACCGCAAACACAGCCTCTGGCGTCTCCAGGGTTGATAGTTCTCCGCTGCTGTAACAGGACATTGAAGGTAAATGGCTCACAGGGAGAATGAAGCCAGGTACCTTTTCCTTATAGTTGGTGGAGAGTGCAGTATCCAGCCCAAAGCCCAATTCACAGAATGACTAGACAGTGAGCAATTTAACAAATGAACATGCAGACCCTAGTAACTCGCCATTTACCTAGAGAGAAGTGTGCACCTCTGCACAGTTGACGGTTCATGAATTTGGGGTTGTGGTCACATAAAGAATAAAGTTATAAAAGACTATGGACTAAGAGGCTGTTATTGGGACTCTGTTTTCTGGCAAAATAAACCTTTTTTGTTACAAAAATCAGTCTCCTGTTCTTCTCTCCCCATCAAAATTTTCCTTTTATAGAGACAGAATTTATATGTAGAAAGAGAAGGGGAGAGAGAGTTCTTCCATTTAGAATAGGAAGACATACAATGTCAACTATTTTAGTAATTTATTTTCTTTATTCCATGTGTTTTTCTCTTCCAATTAAAAAGCCATTTTCTATATTGTTATCACTTCCAAAACAAACATATCATACTACTCTTGGGTTAAACAATCTGCAAAATTAAATTTCAGAATATCAATTAGATAGCTACAACACGGTCTCTCTCTACATATATATATATATATAAAAATGTGTGTATATGTATATACATATATTTTATATATACACACACATAAATATACGTATAAAATGCAGTTTTAGTCACTTTAAACATAATACTTTCATCTTTATTAAGTAATCTCAATAAATTCCTCTATCGATAAGAAGGAAATATAATATAAAATGTAAGAATATACATAATTTAAGAATATAAAAATCCAGTTTTTGCATTTTGTGCATTTGTGTCTGCCATCTGTGTCGTTTCTACGATTCTGGAACACAATTCATCTTATTAGATTGCTTGGGTCCTTCCACTCTCTTCTGCACTGCAGAAAAGAATGAGGTTCCTTGAAGAAGACCTGTGTATAAGGCAGCTGTTGTGGGCTGAATAGTGTGTGTGTGTGTGTGTGTGTGTGTGTGTGTGTACCCACAAAGTTCATATGCTGTAGTCCCAACCCTCAGTGTAACAACATGTGGAGGTAGGACCTGCAGAAAGGCAATTAGGGTTAAATAAAATCTTAAACCAGGCGTGGTGGCGCACGCTTGTAATCCCAGTACTTTGGGAGGAGGAGACCGGAGGATCCGGGTTCACGGCCAGCCTCAGCTCGCTCGCTCTCTCTCTCTCTCTCTCTCTCTCTCTCTCCCTCTCCCTGTCTTTCTCTCTCTCTCTACTTAGTGAGGCCCTCCGCAACTTCGTGAGACCCAGTTTCAAAATAAAGTATAAAAAATAGGGCCGGGGGTGTAGCGCAGAGGTAGAACGCCCCTGGGTTCAATCCCCAGTACTGCAAAAATAAAATAAAATAAAATAAAATCTTAAGAATAGAGCCATAATCTCATAAGTCTGGTGCCTTTATAAGAGGAAAAGACAGCAAAGCTGTCTGTCTTCCTCCTCACAAGAACAGAGGAAAGACTGAAGGACACAGCAAGAGGACAGCCCTCTACATGCAACAAGAGACCTCACCAGAAACCACCTGCAAACACCTTGATCTTGGACTTCCAACCTCTGGAACTGTGGGGATGAAAAAAAAAAAACAAAACTGTTCCTGTTGATTAAGCCACCCTCTCCATGACGCTTTGTTACAGCAGCCAGCAGTGACTAACACAATAGGCAGCACATGACTTGGAGCTGGGAATGGACACTGTTTCTGCTGCGTATTCCCACAAAGAATGACGATGCATCATGTCCTGCAAGAAATGTGATCCTGGGGACCTGGTTTCCATTTGCAGCAGGAAACACATTAAAAATAATGCAAGGAGGAGCGAGATGCAACCTCTTATTCTATACTGAACTATTTTGTTTACATAAAGGAGAAAAATAGAATAAGAGTGGGCCAAGTAATCGAGTTTGTTTTGACTTTAATACTTCTTGATAAAGGAGAAAGCCACACAGCCAAAGTGAAAATTCACAGGTGTATAAATCCGGAGCCAGAATGAGTTACTCTAGACATGAAATCCATTATTGGAAGAGACAAGATTATTGAAGGAATTTGGAATGTCTCATTTAACCTGGATCTAAAGTTTCTCTAGTGAATTAGTTTTATATTACTTACTTATTCTGAGATAAATGAGGAAATTGTTCGTGGTCTTAAAAAGAAATGTTTGATCTTGCTGCTTTTTGGTGCAGAAAGTACAAGAAGGAGCAGGAGATATAATTCAATGCCACATCACAAATTAAGGCACTGGTAATTACATTACTGCTAAGGGAAGCCCATCATCCCAACATGGTGGATAACATCTTTTGTCCCCTGTGGAATGCCCTAATTCACACCCCATGGCTGTAATCCATACAGGTGGCAACTGCCCTGTGCATAGGAACCAGGTTTTATTGGGTAAACACGTATTTTTGTGCTTATACTTTTGTTTGGGTCAAATTTGGTGCATAAGCAATTGGATGATTTCACAAAATCTAGATTTCTGCCTTTTTTATTAGTGCATTGTAATCACACATCTTGATAAACAGGGTGATAGAGGCATACATGCACACAGCACTCATTGAGCCCTCCTCCAGTTCCCATTCCACTCCCTTTCACTCCCCACCCTCCCTTGCTCAACACATTGATTAGCTTTGATAAGTTTGTGTATGTACATCATGACCATTGAGGTGTTTCCCTCTTCAAGTCTTCCTCCCCCATCCCAACTCCCTGTTAGGTCCCCTCCTTCAGTCCTCTAAGGTTTCTCCTCCTTTGTCTGGAGTCCCTCCTGTATCCCAATTTCTCCCTAGCTTCCACATATGAGGGAGAACATCTGACCTTTCACTTTTCGTGACTGACTAATCTCACTTAGCATAATATTCTCATTTCACCCATTTCCCAGAAAATGACATAATTTTGTTCTTTATGGCTGAGTAGAATTTCATTTTGTACATATCCCACAATTCTACAATCCATTCATCTGTTGATGGACATCTCAACTGGTTCCATAGTTTGGCAATTATGAATTATGCAGCTATAAACAGATTTGCATGCATTACTATGACAGTCTGGTTTCCATTCCTTTGGGTAGATTGCTGGGTCATATGGTAGGTTCATTTCCATTCTTCTGAGGATCCTCCACACTATTTTCCAAAGTGGTTGCACTAATTTGCAATCCCACCAACCATGTATCAGAGTTCCACATCCTCACCAGAATTTCATTGTTTTTAATGATTGCCATTCTAATTGGGTTTAAGTGAAATATCAGGGTAGTTTTGATTTGCATCTGATTGCTAAGAATGTTGAACAGTTTTTCATATATTTATTGGCCATCTGTATTTCTTCTTTTGTGAAGTATCTATTTAGTTCACTTGCCCATTTTTTATTGGGTTGTTTTTTTTTTTTGGTGGCAAATTTGAGTTCTTTGTATATTCTAGATATGAGCTCTATCAGAGTAGCTAGCAAAGATCTTCTCCCATTCTGTTGGCTCTCTCTCGAGGTTCTTTAGATTCCTTTGCTGCACAGAAGCTCTTCAGTTTAATGCAATTCTGCATATTGATCATTTTAATTTCTTGGGCCTTTGGGGTCTTGAGGAAGTTTTTGCCTGTGCCTATGTTTTGGAGTGTTCGTCTTATGCCCTCTTCAAGTAACTGCAAAGTTTCTGGTCTAATTTCCAGGTCTTTGATCCATCTTGAATTGACTCTTATGCAGGGTGAGAAATTATAGTTGTTCCCCCATTCAATATGATGTTGGCTGTGGGTTTATTGTATTTTGCTTTCATGATGTTGAGGTAAATTTCTTCTAGTCCATTTCTCTGCAGTGTTTTTAGCATGAATGGGTATTGGATTTTGTCAGCTTTTTCAGTAAATATTGAAATGATCATGCGATTTTTGTCCTTAGTTCTGTTTATGTGGTAAATTACATGGATTGTTTTTCATATGTTGAACCAACCTTGCATCCCTCGGATGAACCCTACTTGGTCATGGTGTATAATTTTCTTGATGTGGTTTTGAATGTGCATTGCTAGTATTTTGTTTAAAAGTTTTGCATCTAAGTTCATCAATGATATTGATCTCAAGTTTTCTTTTCTTGAGCTGTCTTTATTCGGTTTGGGTATTAATGTGATGCTGGCTTCATAGAATGTGTTTGGGAGAGTCCCATCTCTTTCTATTTTATGGAATAGATTGAGAAGTATTGGGATTAGATCTATGAAAGTTTTATAAAATTCAACTGGGAAACCATCTGGACCTGGGCTTCCTGCTTGTTTGGAAACTTGTAAAAAAAAAAAAAGAGAAAGCCATAAGGGGAAAATTAAGCTATAGGTTGTATTGGGGTGGGGGAGCCAATAGGACATAGTGGGTAGCAATAAGGGATAACTGCAAATAAATTTCAAGTAGAAAATAACATTGAAACTGGCATTGGGGTTTGGCAGTGATTTCTTGGACATGACTCCAAAGGCACAGGCAACAAAAGAAAAACAGACACATTGAAGGTCATGAGGTTTAAATGTTTGTGCATCAAAGACACTATCAACAGGATAAGAGGCAACCACACAGAATGGGAAAAAAATATTTTCAAGTTATATATCTGATACGAAATTAATATCCAGAATATATAGAGAATTCCTATAACTTAACAGCAAAAAAGACAACCTGATTCAGAAATGAGCAAAGGCCTACAAAAACATTTCTCCAAAGAAGATACACAAATGGTCAATAATAAATACATGAAAAAATGATAAATATCACTGTTAGGAAAATGCAAAGGAAAAGCACAGTAGAAGACAACCTCACGTCCATCAGAATGGCTGTTACCAAAAAATACAAAATAAGTTTTTGTGAGGATGCTAATAATTGAAACCCTTGTACACTGTTCGTAAAAACAAAACCAAAAAAAGGTACCGTTGCTGTGGAGAATGCTGTGGTGGTTCTTGCAACAATTTTAAGTAGAATGACAATATGACCTGCTGCTTCCACCTCTGGGCATGTGCAAAAGCAGTGTCTCAAAGAGATAGATGCACGCCAATGTTCATAGCAGCATTACCCACAATAGCTAATATGTGGAAGCAACCCAAGGGTTATCAATAGAGAATGGACAAGCAGAATACACATGCATATGATGGAATACTAGTCAGCCTTAAAAATAAAAGATGTTGGCGTATCTTACAACAGAGATGAACCTTTAGAACATTATCCTATGTGAAATAAGCCAATCATAAGACAGATACTACACAATTCCACCGATATGGGTTACTTGGTATAGTCAAAGTCAGTGAGACAAGGTAGGAGGGTAGTTAGGGGCTGGGGGTGATGGAAGATTGTGTGTGTGGTGTGTGTGTGGTGTGTGTATTTTACTGGGGACTGAAATCCAGAGGCATTCTATCTCCAAGCTACACCTCTAGCCATTTCTATGTTTGGTTTTGAAACAGGGTCTTGCTAGGTTGCTGAGAGTCTCACTAATTTACTAAGGCTGGTCTCAAGATGAGGATCTTTTTTTTAATGGACATAGAGTTTCAGCTTTACAAGATGAAGAGTTCTGCAATTAGTATCTCTGATCTGAAGCCAGGCGTGGTGGCACACGCTTGTAATCCCGGTACTTGGGAGGCTGAGACAGGAGGATCCAGGTTCGCGGCCAGCCTCAGCTACTTAGTGAGGCTCTGTTTCCAAATAAAGAATAAAATAGGGCTGGGGGGTGTAGCTTGGAGATAGAATGCCCCTGGGTTCCATCCCCCGTACCATCACCAAAAAAAATCTCTGATGTGAATACTCAAATTGTTGTGATAGCAAATTTTATATTATGTGTATTTTACCACAGTTCAAATTGGGGGGGGGGGTTGACATTGGAGAATTGGAGGTAATACACATCTAAGCTGCTGCTCTAGAAAGTGGAATCTAGAATGTGGGTCACAAACAAAATAAGCCCATCATGTATGGGATGCATTGTTCCAGTACATAGCAAGTAGTCCCAAAACAGTAGCTGTGATTACCTTGGGAGAGTCATAAAGAGTCAGTAGAAATATATGAAAGTCACTTACCCCAGAGCCTTCTCAAGAACTCAAATGTTAATTCATACACAGTGATCACATTCCAAGCCAGTCAACTCAAACAAAACAGACAACGAGCGTAATGGTAAGAATCTTTTGAAAAACTACACAGCATGGAAGGAAGGAAGGAAGGAAGGAAGGGAGGGAGGGAGGGAGGGA